>JAQRGC012116729.1:0-10981 GCA_028659135.1 Plantago lanceolata
TTTTCTATCCGTCGGAAAATGTTTTGTATCCGTCGGTGGGCAGCGACGGATAGTATCCGTCGGTACTATCCGTCGGTATCCAGCGAATTTCTTGTAGTGTAAATCAAGTCCGTCATGTGGATGACTGGCTGCTAAACCCGCTGGATAGTGCGCGTTTTGTTGATCAGTTCATTCAATTCTATAGGCATAGCAAACAGCTTCCAGCAGAACGAATGTCATTGGATCCACTAACCTCCATAGGCCCGTGGCGGATTTATTATATGCTAGGGGGTAACCACTACGATACCCTATCAGTATGATGACAAGTATATTGAAAAGAACACCCTAATACACTTGTCAGTCTAACGTGAAAACCCTATTACACTTGTCATCATCCTGATAGGGTGTCGTAGTGGTTAGAATCTAAAAAACGCACTTGGCGTGCTCCTTCTCGTGAGTGCATCAAGGTGAATTTCGACGCAGCTGTTCCGTAGAATGGGAGTTGTGGTAGTGTGGTTGCAGTTTGTCGCGATTGTAGCGGGTTAGACTCGGTTCAGTTCACCTTAATTTCAGTTGTCTTCAATTTAGTTCAATTCCCCAGTTCAGTTCATGTTTACTTAGTTCAAATTTGTACTTCACTTTACTTCAATCCGTTAAGTCCAGTTCAGTTTAAAAACTCTCAATTGTATTGAACCGAGCCTTAGTGTTGACTTGGAAACGTAAGTCACTCGAAGGTAATCATAATGTCATCACTGCTGAACTCCTCGCTGCTAAGTTGGGCACCTTTTGCTCTTTTGTGGTGATATGAAATCACTCTATTTTTTTCTCAAAATTTTTTTTTAAATTTTTTTTGGGAACAAATCTTTCCATGTACACACCAATGACCAACCTAATAATAATAAACCTAAAACAGAATAGATTCTGAGGTGCTCATGTTTTCTTCAATGGCACTCCGGTCGAAACGGCGGCGAGTTCAGAACCACACCGACGGCGTAGACGGATCACTGCCCGTGGATCTGATCCTTATAATTCTACTGCAGCTTCCAGTTTCGTCACTTTTGAGGTTCCGGTGTGTTTGCAAATCATGGCTCTCTCTCATTTCCAGCAGTCAATTCGCAAACGATTACCTCAAACATTCCAAGCAGTCATCAGCAAACCGGCGGTTGAGTGCGGTATTCAATTTCGGAGGTATGTTTGTCGCCAACTCTCCGATTTCTCTTCTATTCGATTCACGGAGATTTTGTCATTCAGTAGTCGAGACGGAACCACCATTTTGCATTGAAGTTGTTGGATCTTCGAATGGCTTGGTTTGTCTCTACTTCGCCCCCGAGTATCCCAAGCTAACAAATGTTAACAGCCATAAGAAACCGCAACTCGTTATCTGGAACCCTAGCACAAGAAAGTGCAAGGTCCTTCCTAATTTTGCTGTGCCAAGAAAACACTTGCATGTGTGTAGGTTTGGGTTCGAATACGATACTTCCATCGAAAATTTTAAGGTTATTGCTCTGTTTACCTCCGAGCAATGCTCCACCGTAATCAAATCTTATACATTTGATTCGACTACTCGTGGTCGTGCTCGACGATCTTGGAAAGTTATTGGGATGACCGACAGGATTGGTATTACTCGGGACCTGAAGAGTCAGGATATATTTGGAAAAGGAAAATTCTACTTCAACAAAACATTTGATTATTTCATGACAACTTTCGATGCAGCAGAGGCGAAGAAATTACAACACGGTCGCATTCACCACCCCGACTTTCATCATAGAGTGTTTTGTACGAGTAGTTTGGCAATATGTGAACAACGCAGGCGTCTTCATCTTCTAAAGGCTTATAACTACTATGCAGAGGTGTGGATATTGGATGACGAGGAGCACCATCTTTGGACAAAGCTGTGCACCATTGATTATGACTATCATGGTATTGAAGAATCTTTTGCATCCCCTTTCACGCGGATTGTATGTACTCTTCGCTTGTTGAACGATGGAATTATAGTGGTGTACGACTGTACAGGTGAACATTTTCTCATTTACAACCCAAATGATAACTCCCTCAAACTCTCAGAGCTGGTTGATTGTTTGCTGAGTGATGATTTTAGGAGACGCCCTCTTGAAGTCTTCACCTATTTCGAAAGTTTGACATGGATATGAGCATTAAGGTTCACCTTATCATGGCTTCGACAGGTAAGGAGTTCGTTTTCTTTGTCTTTTTGTAGCGTATGAGGTTTACTATGAGATGATCAATGTTTTCATGGTGACTTGGCTTGTTTACATGGTAATTGTGTCTTTTAAGCATCTCTCATTATGTGAACTGGTTTTTAAGATGAGATGAAGCATTATTAGCATATACTCTGCGGGAGCACTTCACTTTGTTAGAAATTATCTGCGTTCATTATGTTTAGTAACAATTCAAATATGGATCTTGCACAGGTGACTACACGTCTACACCTACAATTCTACAAAGATAATACTTCACCAACAATATTACATTACCAAGTTCAGCAAAATACAAGCACACTATTAACCACAGCAGCACTTATAAACATGAACAAAAACTGAAGTGAAATCCTGACAACATTTCAATACTAATAATACTAGTACTACATTTTCACAAATCACAGACAAATCAATTAGGCAGAGACACAACCAATACCATACCTAGTAGTCGGAAACACAAGAAACAACCCACTACAAATAATCCCAACCATCAACGGAAAACTCTGCATCACTTCATCCAACTCCTGCGCATGACCAGGGAACACACAGCTCGTAACCCGATGATCTGCCAACGCGATCGCCATGAACACAAGCACCGACATCAACGCGTGAACGAAGTCACTCAAACCAACCTTATACTTGTCGTCTTTCGGCACTTCCACTCCCAAACCCGACTTGAAAACTGCCAGCCCCTTAGGTGTGACGAAACCGTAGTAGACTTTCCCATCCGGTCCCTTGAAGGAGTCGGTGAAGTGAAAGAAGAAGCATGACATGGTGCAGAGGCCTAAGAGCATGAAGATCATTAGTGTCGCGACGTGGGAGCATTGTCCGTTCGAGTAGACAGATGGGAGGACCATTTCGAATGTGAGGAGCGTTCCGGTTGGGAGGAAGTTGGCGAGTAAGGATGTTTTGGAGAGTGTCTTTTGGACACCGCTGGCCATTGCTCGGCGTTTACGGCCACCGGGGGTGGTGGTGGAGTTCGTCATTGGTGGTGGTTCGACTTCAATGGCGGGTTGGGGTGATGCAGTGTAGATCTTGATGCCGAGTCCGGAAGGTTGTCTCTCCATGGTTTAGTTGGGAAATTGAAACTGAGATGTGGAATCACAGAAGATGATTTGAGAGTTTTTGGGTTCTCTTGTTACAGGGAGACTCGGAGACAGAAGAGTAAGTTACTTGCTGAAGTGAGTAATTAATCTGATGAAATGAGACGCTTCACATTTGATTTGAATTTGAATGGACAGAGAATTGTTTGGAATCTTTGGATTGAATTGTACAGCGGTTAATTAACTGCAAGCATTTGGTTTCTAGGAGATATGAATTCAGTAATACCGCCAAACTAAAACTGGTCAGGACTCAGGAAGCACGCTCTGTAGAGAACTTAGATTCTTAAGTCACGCTCTCAGAGGCAACTAGTTCGCCGAAGGAGAAAACAACCATAGTTGACACGTGATTAGAAGGGAAAGACGAGAAAGTCACAGTGAAGGGAAGGAGAGGTGAAGAAGCCAACTAGACCCGCCATTAAAACACAATAAAGAAAGATTGACAACCATTCATTGTGAGAGTACATACTTGCCATAGTTAAGCGCTCGATTGAGAGGGAAAGAAAACATATGAACACAGATTTAGTGGTCGAAAGGAGCATTGGAGCGAGATGGACAAGAGATTGAATTTCAAAACTCAATTTGCACAAAACAATATATACTAGTAGTACCTATCATCTGTTTGATGATCAAAGTATAAATGTATAATGCAGTGAGGAATGAAATCTGTATGCCAAAAGTATAAAATTCCAAGATTAAAACTTCAAGTGCCAGCCCTTGTGCAGTCATCTGGAGTTCTCAGAAATAACCTGAAATCGTCGATGACACATTAGGAAAATCATTTATAATAAGGGCTTGTAGTTCTAATTTCAAAAAATGATTGACGATAGATTAATCTGGATCAGACCTTGTGTATTAAGGGCATGGCACACCTTTCCCATTCTGTTGCCCACCCAGCCGATGATTTCCTTTCCGTCAAGCACGTCCTCATTGACATTAAAGTATCACTTCTGTCAGGGAAACCTTCAAACAGCATCTGGCAGAATCACATATATATGTTAAATAAGCTGCCATAATACTTGATTCATGCAGCATATTTGGAGACCAATTCGAATTTCCGAGTTGTGGACTGACTAGTAAGTGTATTTATAAATGTCATAGATAGGCATGAGGAAGTCTACCATAAGTTCGTCGGCCAGTTCTGAAGATGACGAGAAAAGGAGGCCATTCTTTTCCACTTCTACCAGCTCTTTGATGCTTGACAAATTGCAAAACAACTAAATTAGGGCCCAAGAAATACATACCCAATAACTGAGAGTGCAATGTGGATCTTACCAAGAATAGGAAACAGCACAGACAGGCAATCCACAGCCAAACATATCCACAACCTATAAATCAGGCTCACAAACATTACGTCTCCAAGAAAGCAAATTTTCTTTAGAAATGATCAATGCATAAGTTTCTCCAACCAAAAAGGTCGAATAGGAAAAATGAAGCAGACCTTCATTGGCAGATCCAAGCCTGATGATGAAGTGTGAAGACAAACGCCAAGATCTGCCGAGCCTGTACATATTAAACAAAAATATGATAATGGCTCAGGTGGAAGTTGAAGTAAAGCTATAGAGAAAAAGCATACCAAGAAGTAATGGGTAATCCTCTGCCGAAAGCCACATGGTACGAAATGCTACACGCCTGAGGTTTAGTTTCTTTATTTTTTGCTCATACTTTTCCTTTTCAGGTCCTTTACCTGCAGCAGAATAAAAGCTATCATTCCATATCACTTGTAAATCGAAGAGTAAGAAAAGGAGTTTCTGCTACTCGATAAGAATCATTACCTGTGATGATAAATAACAACCTCGGATATGGAAATTGCTTCCCATCACGAATTTCTTCCCAGACAAGTTCATCTCCAGTTAAATCATTCTCCTTCAACAGTGCAGCAACTCGCCTATCATACATAAGAGCCGCTTCTAGAAGAATACCAAAATTTTCATCTGGAGTCCTGGAGGAACAAATTAGCAGGTCAACCACAACATACACAATATTACATGTTCACTTTTTCAGATTGTGAGACTAGAGTTACTTTGAACATGTTCTGGAAATTGGCTGGGAAGGATTCGTGGGGGTGGTAAGGGGCAGGGGGTGTTACTGAGCACTGAGTAGGTCTGGGGTTTGACTCTCCTAAAAACGATAGCAGTATTCTAAAATAAATAAGAACATGTTCCGTAAACTACAGAATGTTCAAGAATCAAGGACGAACAAAAAGTTCAGGCAAAGTACAATATCACATATTTGATCAAGAATTTACCAGCTTGTACTACTGACAATAAGTGCAGGTCTATTTTGTTTCAAGCAGATATCTGCGCCGGTCTGAGTTGTGAATGGATTCATACTTTGATCAAACTTATCCTTTGCAGGAGATTCTGCCACAAGTGTACGTGCGTAAATGAAACATTGAAACTAGAATAACCTCAATTTAAAATCTTAAAAGGTGAACCACACGATGGATTGTTGCATATTTCTTTACCGTAGCTTATGCAATCTTGGAATCCATATGGCTGGCTAAGATTTTTACTTATCCTGCAAAATAGCTAGATCATAGTTGATGTTAAAGTGTACTGATTTAATGATCAAAAGGTATAATACGATCAAATTCGACTCACGTCATGCTTCTCTTCAAGCAAAGTAGGCCGGAAAAATTCAGGAGGCTGATCATAAAGAACTGTAGCACTGCAATATGTTTTCAGAAACAAAAATTAAAAAAATGAAAGTGAGAAAGAAAGAAACAAAAAAGAGAGGAAAGAAAAAGAAAACATGGTGATTAGGTGTGATGTAATAATCAGACTGCGAAATGACAGATCCTGAAGATGATTCCTTACTTTATACCCCAATTCTGAGCCAATTCATGTTGCATTGCTTGAGTCACACATAAGGAACCATGAGCCTTCTTGCCATAATGCTTCTCGATCCTAGTCATAGATAAAACACCTTTTACATTTGTCCTATGGATGCTCCAAAAGTTAACTAAAATCAAGAACAGGTACCCAAACATTACCAGCGATATAATGTTACAAAGGGACTACTCCATCCAAGAGACAGAGCAAGCAGTGTATATCCAAAATTGTGCCAATCTATGATAAAGGCTGACTTTCTCAACCAGCTACTCCACTTCACAACAACTAAAGTAGGAACTGAAGGAGGATTCTGCAAGGACCAAAAAAAGGATTACAATACTGGAGTTCACAGATCAAGACATTAATGCACGAAATAGTGTGACTTTGCTGGATGTGAATGCACACAATTCCTCAAGTTATGCAGCTGCTAACACGTACATATAACTATATAGAGTCTAACATTTGACATAGGACACTTGACAGATGTTAACTAATCCTCAATCATAATAGCAATGGGCAGGATTAGACTAGTTAAATTGGTGGAACATTTGCAAAAGCCAACCATATGATAAAATGACAAAAAGTGAAAGCATTCCCCAATGCACAAACCAAATGTGGACTATATAGACACAAAATGAAGCTTACCTGCACTATAAAAGCATCGGGAGCTGGTATCTTTAAACAAAGATACCAAAACAGCACAAGAAACTGAACAACAGGCTTGAGAATAAGCAGCAATGGACGAAGTATCTTAGGAAATCTTTTAGGAACTGCTGGCCATTGTGGCTACACAAACAGAGCAGAATTTAATAATTTTTATGAATTTCAATAAGTACAATAGACCTGTAACAACATTAAACATACCATTTTGTGGATATGGATGGATGGGTGGTTTAACACAGACATGTGCGGCTCTGATCCTATTGAAAGATCAAATAACAGATTAGGAAAAATAAATAAAGTAAATCAGATTAAGCCATTAGGACATCTGAGACCAAGTGAAGAGAGACCAGCAAAATATATTACTAGACATGTCTTTATTTGAATAAAAATATATAATCCATCCCCATCACGTTTTCCATTAGTATACAATTTATTTTCTTTTTTGGATAATATCACATAATTTTTTTAATACTGGGCCCACCACTAACATAATTTACATATACTTTTATCAATACTTTAAACGTTCTTAACATCACCGAAAGGACCAATGTCTATATAATAACAATAACATGTATATCCTACGAACCCTGAAAAAAAAACTAACAAGAAGAAAACGTACACAACCTAATGGAACATAGAAGTAACATATGCCGGGTCATTATTTGGTAGAAGTTAGTTTATGATCCTATACCCACATTCATAAGAAAATAACTTACGCCTACCACCACATTGCAAGTTTTGCATATTCAATCTCTCCATTTTTATTACAACTGTCACATTTATGTCACCAAGAAATCTCTTTGTGGAAATGAATGATTTTCTGTTTGAGCTTGTATCTCAATGGTATTGCATATTCTTAGAATTTGAACATTCTTGGTTGTGGAAATGTGATTAGTTATTTGATAGTACTAATATTTTACAAGAAATCAAATAAAGAACCAGACTCAAGACAACAAATACCAGCTATACTTGATAGTTCAGTCACAAGCTTAATGGTTACCTCCGTAAGCAACAATGTCAACTTCTAGAGAAGCCTGCAATGAAACAGAAACCCATAAAACCATAATGCAAACTACGCAAATACAGAAAAAGAGAACTCCGAAAATAATACAGAAACAGTTGGCCTTTTTTTCCCCATACTTTTATCATTGTTTATTTAAAAACCTAAGTACACAAATCTTATCATATGTTGAAAGACAATGCAAAATTGCAAATTGAGTAAGGAATTGAAGTCCTAAAACAAAATAACACCTTTATGTCCAAACTCTTGAGCAAATATATGTAATCAGATGACAAGAACACAGTGCAAAAAATCCTTTTCGGGTAATTTTGGTAAGGCATTCAAGCGTGAAGATAAAAAATACCCCCTTTTCGCCCAAACTGTTGGGCAAACATGTGTGTTATTATTTATAGAAATTAATAAAAGAAAAACCACCGCCTATGTTGTTGGTCGAAATTAGGAGATGAACAGTCCACTAAACACACTAACTATTTACTAGAGTGGTGAAATTGACTTGGATAACAAGGTCAGAGCGGGAAAGAACTACTTCACGTTCAGAATCATGGAAGGGAACATATAAAAGATGTAACCCTGTCTATTTAAACCTAAATCCAAAATGCTGTAACAGGATTGATGAAGCAAAAATAACAAAAGCGGCAATAATCAGCATCAGCATCACAAATATACGCAGACATTTAGATTTGAGCGTGTGAGTAGATGATACCTGGCGAGCAAGGGAAAGAGCATGATATTGCATTCGGGGGCTACGGCCAATGTCACCAAGCACCACTAAAGCGACTCTTTTTCTCTTCCCCATCACAACTATTTGTCCTTAAAATGAAGAGTATCAACAAAATGTATATGGAACTATATTGTCTGTTTTATTTAATATGACACAGGACATGTTTTTAACTATAATAGGTTGTTGAAAGCGCAAAATTAACATCCATGCATAGATGCATTGTAAAAATACTAATTTTATTCAGTAAACCAATATTTTGTGGTCACCAACTCAGCTAGATTAGTTGATATCCTGCACATGCTTTTATGTAGCACAATATATCTTATGAAGCATCAGTGAAAAGTTGCACAGCTCAAAATGTTATCTACACTTCAGGCAACTGATACATAACAATTCGGATCAACCCCCTCTCAACTCCGAAAAGAGAAACTCTTATACAGCAATACATTGACTGAAGTAATACTTCTATTGTACAAATTTACTGGAGAAACACACTACTGTGCTTTAAGCCTAAACACTGATTGTACTGTTCATCATCGATGTTCAGAAGCTGTGTAAGATGACACTTATTCTTAAATTCATTTATTTACACTTAAAAATTGGTGGAGAAGGCGATGAACCAAAAATATAAGTTGCTCAAGGGGTTGAGTAACAAATTCCAACAACATGGACACTAAGTTCAAACTCAGCAACTGAACACCAAATACACGTAAAGTATAATAACTTAAAACAAAAGAGAGATCAAGATACTCAACTAAGTCAAAGTCATGTCAATAAACACATTCCCCACTAACTCACACCAATTCATCATGAATTATCACACACTTACAAAATGGAACTCCAGTGCGTAATTTAAGGGTAAAAGGCATAGTCAAATTCATTCAATCAATTTAATGCTTGCAAAACTTGCAAAAGTAAAACAACAAACTGCACTTGCCAGTACTTAATACAAAGACAACCCAGTACCCACTAATGAAATTTGATGCAGCAAAAGCATAACTAAAAAGTTACAAGACGCTCCACATCCACGCGCAGGTAATATTTTAGTAAGGCTAACAGAGTAATGAGATCTCAAGAACGTAATGAAACCTAATGTTTCTGTCAGAACAAATTCACTTCTTAGCCATTAGGCTCCGTAAGAGTGTCATCATCATCATCATTAATCATTATTAACAACCTTCTTATGCTTAACAAATTTTCCAATCACTCACACAATTAATTAGTTTCCCCAAATGATTATGATTTCGTAAACAAGCCTAATTACAGAAATCAAGCACACAGGCATTAAAGCTACCAGAAAGCAAGCAACGTAGGTACCTGAGTTAGGTAGAAGCACAAAACGAGTGAGAGCTCAAGTGTAGAGAGAGAAAGAGAAAGGTGAGCGAAGTTCCAGCCGGTGAAAATCGACGTCTGGAGTAAGCATAAGAAGTGACAATGAATTGTTAATTAGATTAGATTTTGCTTAAATTTAAAAATGTCAAAGGTTAGGCTTAATAACATTAGTACCTTGGATATAGAGGAAGATAGTGAGATATTGAGAAACGGAGGAGGGACGGTGGTGGAGGACTGGCGGTAGTGGTGGTTTCCGAAGACGATCGACTCTGATTTTAGGGGGTGTTTGGTTTGCAACAGCTTATTCTTTTGACTTTTCCTTTTTTTCCTCTTAAACCGGGGAAGGAACCGGTTTCTGGTTACGTTGGAGGTACTTTAGAACCGGTTTTCAAAATGCAACAGATTTTCTTTAGAAAATTCTTGAAAAGACCGTTTTTTCTTATATTAGAGTAAAAATATTATATAGTAAAAACCATTTGTTTTAATTATTAATTGGTGTGTTTCATTCACTTAAGTTTATAAATACAAGAAATATTGGCACGCAGATACCTGCGTGCACACCAAATTGAAATGGTTAATTTTACTATTAAAGAAAGAAACAGTTTGTTTACAGTATATGTAGAGGAAGAACAAAACTTGCTTTTTACCTCTTCACTGGAGTATTAACTTGACATTGTGTAGTGGAAGTTGAATTGTTATCTATTATTAACGTCTAGTACAAAATAATTCACAAGCCATTTTTTTTCTTTTCCTTGTCTGATGTCTGAAGGGTATAAGTGGAAAAGTAAAAGTTGGTCCGCCAACTACCTTGTAATGGTTCTCTTTATATAATAGTATAGTATAGATAAAACATGTCTTTCCTATATTTAATTCAGCGACGATAAATGCTTACAGAGATACATTATTGGAATTATGAACTTCGATCACCCGATATATACATTTTAGGGGATTTTTGGTTTTATTACAGAATTTCCATAGCATAATGACGGTTTCCTTGTAGTATGAAACACACCTATAAAATGGAGGCTCGAAAGTATCACTTTAAACTTCAGAGATAAGTAGTATTGAATAATCAGTCTCAATCGGGCTACCTTGCAGTTAAATTTATAATTTTT
>JAQRGC012117217.1:0-12228 GCA_028659135.1 Plantago lanceolata
CCTTCCCTGTTGGACCATGTAGGGGACGAAGCTTATTTTCAGGACAGGGCTATTCTCGCTCCTACGAACGATGTTGTTCAGGAGATTAATGACTACGTGATGTCCAAGTTGTCGGGTGATGTCACTGAGTACTTGAGCGCTGATAGCATGTGTCCCGATGAGGGTGATACCGTTAATAGAGATGACGTCTACTCGGTTGAGTTACTCAATACAGTGAAGGCTTCCGGTCTCCCAAATCATTGCATCAAACTTAAGGAGGGTTGTCCCATCATGCTGCTGCGGAACATTGATCAGTCCGCTGAACTTTGTAATGGGACAAGGTTGATTGTTACAAAGTTGTCCACTCATATCATAAAGACAAAATTGATATCTGGGAAGAATGTTGGCAATAGGATGTACATCCCGTGTATGCTCCTCACACCCTCGGACATCACCAATTTTGCATATTCCTTTGTTTTTCTTCTTTTCTTTCTTTGTCTTTTTTCTTCTTTTCCTTTTTTTTCCTCCCCTCCTATAACTAAACCGTGGCAGCGCCACGAGTCTGAAACTAGTATCAACAAAACATAAAGTCAGATGACCTTATCATCTTACCAAAGTATTTTCAGGTGTTATAAACCCACTTTTATATGGTATCAGAGTATAATGTATCTGCGTCCCAGTAAAAATATGGCATATTGGACTCCGAAATATAGGAAGGCTAATCAATCTTATCCTAAACAAGTAGGATTCCCTAGCACGAAAGTCCTTTTTAAAGAGAGAGGATCGGCATCACATACTCTTTGGCTCACAATTTATTACTTTTAAACAACAAAATTTTTATTTTAGTTAATTAAGTAGTGAACCAATGAGAACAATCAGCCAAACGTTATGTCCAATTAACGACCAAAACCACAAAACGGTTCAGCACCGAAAAGTTAAAATCAAAACTCACTACAAGAAAACTCTCCACCATGTCATCATCCCATCTTAAAACCAGACCACAACTATCCCAATGTTAACCAGACCAAAAAGTTTAGAAGGCACCCTGTACTATATAGTACAATCACTTATACTTACTCAACAGGCTGCTTCCAGTTTATCCGTGGCAAGTGATCAAAGCATTACAGTTGGACAGGCCGTTCCGTGTACAATAATCACCGCCACCAGTGCTAGAGAACCTCTCAGAGCTTAACCCCTGGCCCTGACTAATACTTACAGATGATGATATAAAGATCCACAAAATCAGTGTCCTTTCATGTGATGCAAGTTTTGCTGTTGAACAATAGTCCGCTTTCCATTTTGAAAAATCATAATGAACTACTGCGTCAAGCATCCGTGAAAACAGAAACTCACAGAAGTTTAGAAGGCATTCCAACAGGTACAGTAATCTAGTTATGTCTCAACCAAAATAACTCTCCCTCTCAAGTCTCAACAGCAATATAGCATACAATAAGGATTCATGAATAGACGGCACCAACAAACAAAATACAGCATACTGATAACTTTGCGCGTATGAATGAACTACAAGCAATAGAACTGAATAACCAAAGGTGAAGGAACAATTTGTTTCAGTATAGGCTTCCTCATGCTAAATGTAAGGCAATGAGTCCACAAAAAATTAACACTAATATATGTACATCGAATTAATTCATGATAATGAAATTACGAGATTACTTAAACCGATGAATTGCAATAAAGAATCATACTCCAGCAAAATTCAAAATGAAAAACAGCAAATCGACTAAGGCCAAGTTCAGCTCCGACAAATCATATGCATTCATATAGAACACAGTACAAATACCAAAATCACAAAAATCAACAAAAAAGCGATCTATAACAGGTGAATTGTCAAAAACATAGAAATATACAACTCACTTATTCTCAACCGACGGACTAATATTAATATACAAATTGGAGGCCTAAATTTCACGCATAAGCAATCAATAATAACTCAAAATTAAAGCTAGACAACAATAAGCAATCAAATGGGATTGATATCCTACTGAACCACCTTATCTTGTGATAAGCAAGTCAGGACACTTGACAAGATAAGTAAATCAACAGATGTTAGCATGTTACGGAAGCTATACTGCTGACTTGTTTCGGTTAGAGTAACTGTTAGGCTACTGCCTCACATGTCGAGATCCAACGATCATAGCAAGAATTCTATGAAACAGTCCAGTAACATGCTATGGAACGCTCGAAGATGTTTGATAATTCGATTCTATGAGACAACGAGATCCACTGTTCTTTTGCATAGCAACACTCAAAGATTACATGATTTGCAGTTCCATCTCTTGACAACAAATGCAATTTTCAATAGGGTGAACTTTTAGGAGCTTGTCCAAATTTTCAACAGTGTTAACTCCAGATACAAAAGCTAATGGTGTAGAAGGTAACCAATAAATCAACAACTTATCAGATTTAGATATATATATTTTCCCACAAATGATGTCAGAAACTTATCTACAGACCAAATGATAACCACGCAACATATACTTAGTGAGTCAGTTCACAGATGAATAAATCCAAGAGACTTTTAATGAGCCATAAAGCAGTTCTGTTTGCTCCGAGAGATTAAAAATCACAGCATTTACGTCCTACTTATTAACAATTTAACCAAAGCAGTTTCCAACAGAAATTTAAAAAAGAAATAAACGTAGAAAAAAGAAAGAGCTCCCAGAGAAGTAGAATATACTGAAGTATATGAAAGAGGAAGAAGAAAACCTGGTCTAGACCACCACGGAGTTACTTGCTATTTGCTAAGCCCCTGCAGAAGGCACTTGGTTCACAGCATTAGATTCCTGAACGCACAACTTCTCATATTGTCCACAAAGTCGAAAACCAAAAGATATTGTCGATATCAACCCATAAGTTAACCCAATAACAAAGCAAGAACAGAGCTGGTTTTGAATAGGAAACGCCAAAGACTCATAAACTCCATGTATACTCTTCCACTTAATTTTAAAGTAAATGAACACAAACTCCAACAGACCGGTTAGTTAAGAGGCCAACCTTAATGCCACACAGAGAAGGTTTGTGACAAGTGGACATAATACATGGTTGATGGTTCCTCCATGTAGCAATGAATCAGAGAAGGCAAAAGCAGAAAATAAACTAGATGTCAACACTGTTTTAACAGAGTATTGAAACGTATATAGTCTGGTCCCTTCAAAATCACAAGATGATTGTAAGATTTATAAGGCAGAAGCAATGAATCAGAAAAGGAAAAATCCGAAAATAAACTAGATGACAACACTGTTTTAACAGAGTATTCAAATGTATTCAATCAAAAGATGATTGTAAGATTATAGGGCAGAAGTAATTATGCATGAGCAGAGAATCAGTAAAGAATGCTAGACAGGATGTCAAATGCTTTAGACAGCTTATTAGATCTTGTACAGATGAACTCAGTCCCAACAGAAGAATGATTTAGCAGTATCTTGATGAGGAGAACAAAACTCGAAAGCAAGCGAAACATTCAAACACAGTTGTACACTGCTACCTAAAAACAACTGTTACTACCGAGCTTATATTCATTGTAAACTAGAGTTGGAGCACCGCGATTAACGCGGTGCAAAAGCACGGTGCATGTATGTGAAATAAATAAGTTTGATTTGTAGATAAGCAACGACACAATAAAGACCTTGTATTGAAGCAACACAAAGGTAAATAAGGAGAAAAACTGCTGAATAAAATGATTAGTAAATAAAAAGAGTTTGATTTTCAGAGATGTATGAAACACACATAGGTACAAATTTGATTTCTAGATAAGCAACGACATAATAATAACACAGTCTTGAAGCAACGCAAAGAAGACCTGATGAATAAAATGATTAGTAACAGATACAATGGTTCGAAAGGTTTTAACAAAAAATGGTTAAACGGTTAGATAGATTAAACCCAAATAAAACACATAACGAAAATGTACGAAGATGATCGAAAGGGTATCACAAAGAACCGGTTATAGGAGTTGAACCGAACTGGACTACCACCTACCACCACAAATGGAGACTTATTATATTGTTTAATAAAATTATCGGCACTGCCAAATTACATGGCTTCTGCACAATCTTGTAACGTAACTAAACACATACAAACAGAAGCCATCAATTACCAAAAGAAACGATGAAACCAAAAAGACATCCTCTTATTTACCAAACAAAATACATAGCCATCTCCACTGGCTAGGATAAGAATGCACTTCACTATTTCGTGAAATATGTGAAGCTTAGGAACAACATAAATCAGTACTACACGACCAACAACAAATGTATCTTACTTCACCATATTTTTTCTTGGATAACATGGGTAAATCAGTATGACCTTACAGTGTGCATCGGGCAAACTACCTGGGCCTTACGCTCACGTAAAACAGGAAAATTGAACAAAGTTCAACATGACCTAGGAGGTATGAATTCTATGGACCATGGACAAATTCACATATTTTCTCGAAGTATCTTCAAATGATGATATTAGACAGACTTATCAATGTTCAACTATCATGACAAGCAAAGAACCTGCACAAACGAAATTGCCTGGGACTGTAACACTGGATACCAGACACTGCCCGAAGAATCCCAACAGTAAAATTCAATGTATATATCTAGGTAGAGTCATATATAGGTAACTGCATCCCATCCCAAAACAAGAAATACATTAATAAAGCAGATAGCATTACCAGGAAGCGAGCAGAAAGACGAGCAATACATAAAGCACAATCTGTTTACATACATACCGACTAATCATTATATTTCTTAGATAGCTACATTTTATTCTTTGCAAATGCATGCTTGTTCAATCCAATCTACTCACCAGCGCCAGATGGTTGTTACCTCATACATAGTATTTTTTACTTTGTTAGTTAGTAGGAAAGGTATACATACATTGACAGATAAACAATTAATTTCTCAGGAAAAGATCAAACGCTCCATCAAGCACAATCTTCTAGTTTAGTCTGCATGCTAGTTATTCCTACTGTTAATGAAGCACATAGTATACATGTATAAGAAGCAGCAGCTAATGATTGGTTTCAGCCATTCATATTCATGTCCGTCATGTTCTTTTCGTATGGAAGGGAGATCAGGGGTTGCATTCAGCACTTGAAATGCAGGCTTTATAACTTGAACAGTGATAAGCTCTAATTACAAGGAAATGATCATTCTCCTTGTTTCAGAAACTGAATTATGCGTACATGCAAGATAGTCAGCCGGACATTTGATTATTGATCTTGAGGTACCTCTTCTCCCAAGCGCTTGCCTTATGTTTGTTTCTTATAATTTTCTTGGGAGATTATACGAACAAATGAAACCTAAGCTTATGATCATGCATACTACTGTTATGGATAGCTGCAGGTTGCGAAGGCCACAGCTGCTGAAGCTTCAACTACTTATTTAAGATCTGACAACAGTTACAGCAGACCTTGATTTTGCGAAACAGCAGCTCTCTAAGCTGGACTTCTAGAATGCTGAAGGAACCAGATAGTTAATGCATAACAACATAGTCACACAAACCACACTTGAAAGTGTCAGATGTTTGCTCAAGAAATCAGAAACGCAACCAACATCTAATCCAAGTACAAGTCACCAAGAGCTACACTATACTTGCAACAAAGTAACACAGTGCTAGAACTAGAACCCTTCAAAGGTTATACATAGAGACTCACTGGTTATATTATAAACAATCATAATCTATCAAAAACGATATAGCACTATTTACCTTGAAACTAGAAATAGTACTGCACCATTGGAGCCAAGAAATTAATACATCACTTTATTAATTTTAAAAAGTACCAAAACGGTATATCAAACACCCCCACGGAGATGAACAAGCTATGATTTCTTATTCTAAGTCACACAAGCACCTAAATATCAAAATCAGATGTTATGGTACAGAATATAACAGAACATTTAAAACAAAGAAGACCTGGCATAACCTGTTGGATAGTTTATCTCCATGTTACATGTTTATCCTGCAACAGGCATGGAATGTGTGTCCACGAGATTCTTCCATATCTTCACACCAGAACTTCCTCAGTGTTGAGACCATTCTATATTCTTGATATCAATCCCGGCGTGATGCATTTCATACAGAGGGCTCATTTCCCTCAATTTCTGCACCTGCTTCACAGTAAGCTCCACCGCCCTGTCAATTTCCTCTTCTGTTGTAAACCTCCCAATCCCATACCTAATCGACGTATGTGCCATGTCCTCATCTACCCCCAATGCCCTCAAAACATAAGAGGGCTCTAAACTAGCACTAGTACATGCACTCCCACTAGATACTGCAACCTCCTTCAACCCCATCAACAAGCTCTCCCCTTCCACAAAGGCAAAGGACAAGTTCAAGTTCCCTGAATACCTACTCTCCTCACTCCCATTCACCACTACCAAATCCAACTTACTCCTAATCCCATTCAACAACCTCTCCTGCAACCCCTTTATCCTCTTCTCATCATACACCATCTCCTTTTTCGCCAGCTCACATGCTGCCCCAAACCCAACAACCAATGGCGTTGGAACCGTCCCACTCCTGATACCCCTCTCCTGCCCACCGCCATTCATCTGCGCCTCCACCCTAATCCTAGGCCGCCTCCTCATATACAACGCCCCAATCCCTTTCGGCCCGTATATCTTATGCCCACTCAAACTCATCAAGCTTATATTCATCTTGTCCACATCAATCGGAATCTTCCCTAACGCCTGTGCCGCATCAGTATGCAAAGGCACATTAAGCTCCTTGCACATTTTCCCAATCTCAACCATGGGCTGTATCACACCAATCTCATTATTCACCATCATAACCGATACCAAACCCGTATCCGGCCGAATTTCCGCCCGAAGCTTCTCTAAATCAACCAATCCGTCCTTCTTAACAGGCAAGTAGGTAACATCAAACCCTTCCTGCTGCAAATGCCTACAGGAATCC
The DNA here is from genome assembly GCA_028659135.1 of Plantago lanceolata. NCBI lineage: Eukaryota > Viridiplantae > Streptophyta > Magnoliopsida > Lamiales > Plantaginaceae > Plantago > Plantago lanceolata. Next base: position 6,907 of record JAQRGC012117217.1, read on the forward strand.
AACACACACTTGTGTTCCGTCTGCGTGGTAATCACGTGCCGCTTCTTATCCTTGTAGAAGTGCATAACCCCCTTCACCGAGATGTTGTTCGACTCGGTCGCACCGGAAGTGAAAATAATTTCCTTGGGTGAAGCGTTGATTAGAGAAGCCACTTGCTCGCGAGCCGATTCAACAGCTTTCTCCGATTCCCAGCCGTAGAGGTGAGTTCGAGAGTGAGGGTTTCCGTACCGAGTGAGGTAGAAAGGGAGCATGGAGTCGAGAACCCTAGGGTCTACCGGCGATGTTGCCTGCATGTCTAGGTAGAGAGGACGGCCGGAGATCTTCACACCTTTCATTGATAGACCAGCCATTTCCTCCTCCAGCGGCTCTACGGCGGCGGCGGTGGAGAGAGGGCTTTGGAGGGAGAAGGCGGCGGGGATGGGTCTGGGGAAGCTGCGGCGGACAGCCGTGGATAGGAGCTTCGTCGCCATCGTGGTGAGGCGGCGTTGTGGTGGTGGTGGTGGTTTGGAAGGGTTTCTGTGTGGTGCTGCTGTGTGAGGGTTTCGTTTTGGCTTCGTCTGATTTTAAATTTTCCTTTTCCTTTTTTGGGAATATGGGAAGGGATATGTTAAGGTTACCAGGTGAACCGACTAAAGTCACCGTCAGGGAAGGCGAGGTTTGTGCTTCATATGGTGACACATCGTGCATTCTACGGCCCAAAATCCTTTTAGATCATTTTTATCTGATTAATTTGACCCACCATCCAACTATTTCAATTAATTTAATTTTAAATTCGTTTCTGGAGAGATTAACTATTAAAAAGATAAAAAAAAAGACCAACACAAACCCACAACACGCGTAGGTATAAAATGTTCCTAAATGAGTCATTAACTATTTTGTGTTGGTCTTTTTATGATCTTTAAATAAATTGGTCTATTTTAAGAATTAATATTTAAGTTTTATCTAAAACTAGCAAATAACCCTTCGAAATTCGACGGGAAATAGTAAATTTATAAATAAATATAAATGAAAATCAATAAAAAAAAACAATGAAGTTCTCTTGCATTTTTAGTGAAAATCTTTTATGGCATAGTCTCCTCTAATATTTTCATTATTTAAAATTATTACGAAATAAATCCGTAAAATATTTAGTATTCTAAATAATTGTGAATAAACTCGTCGAATAGAGTTAGTGTTTTGAAGCATTATAGAAGAAACCTATCAAATGCAGTTAGTGTTCTAATGTATTACTCCGTACAAAATACACCCGTCTAACGCAGTTAATGTTATAAAGTATTGCAAATAGACCTGTTAACCATGGCTTGTGGGCTAAAGTATTGCGGAATAAACTCGTCAAATACAGTTTGTATTTTCATTATTTTCGAGTAGACCCGTTGAGCGTCGTATATTGCGAAAAAGACCCGTTGAGCACAGATTGTGGTCAAAGACCAATTATGGAATAGACCAGTTGAACGTAGTTAGTGTTCTAAAGTAATGTGGAATATACCCATCCACCACAGTTAGTGTTATAAATTACTGCGGAATAAATCGGTCAATAACAGTTAGTGTTCTAAAGTATTGTTGAATAGGTTCGTCGAGTACAGTAAGTGTTCTAAATTATTACGAAGTGGACCCGTCGAACATAGTTAGTATTCTAAAGTATTACGAAATAGACTTGTAAAACGTAATATTTTAAAGTATTGTGGAATAAACTCGTCGAACGCAGTTAATGTTCTAACATATTGTGAAATAGGCACGTCCAAATCGGTTAGTGTTCTCATATTACGAAATAGACTTGTCGACGCAGTTAGTATTCCAAAGTATTGTAGAATAGACCCGTCAAAGTGGTCTAAAGTATTGCAGATAAACCCGTAAAATGTAGTTTGTATTTTAAAGTATTACCGAAAAGACTCGTCGAATGCAAACAAAGTTCTAAGGTATTGGCTAAACAGAGCTACAGAATGTCGTAGCATACTAAAGTATTGCGGTTTGGACCCATTGAACGCAGTAAGTGTAGTGTTATAAAATATTGTAAAACTGACCCGTGGATTACAGTTAGTGTTCTAAAATATTATGGAATAGATCGTCAAATGCAGGTAGTGTTCTAAAGTATTGCAGAATAGACATGTCGAAATCAGTTAGCACTACAAGAATCCGCCTATATAGTGACGGAATTATCTGTCGCTATATAGGTACCGATCCGTCGCTACACAATTTGGCGACGGTTAGTTAGGCCGTGTCTAAACCGGGCGTAGCTAAGCATATAGCGACGGATGGTCGAACCGTCGCTCTTTAGCGACGACTACATCGACGGATGATTCGTTGACCGGGCCGTCCGGGCTGCTTGACTATGGCGACGGTTAACCATCCGTCGCCATAGGGAATATGGTCAATTGGCGACATATGGTTGTGGCGACGGTTTGTATCTGTCGCCATACAGGTCCATGATATTTTTTTTTATTTTGTTGGATTACAAAGCTAAATTGTTAATATTGTAACAAATAAATGTACAAAATGTCAACATAAGGATAAATGTTTTAAATATACGATACGAATAATGTACAAAATGTTGTAAATATACGAAAAATGTACTAAATGTCAACATAACGATAAATATTTTAAGAAATAAAAAAATGTTCAAAGTAAAGTACGCAGGTCGATCAAGAAAGGGTGGGGGAGGGCGGGTGGGTGGGGGAGGCCGGGGGGTTTTGGTCGTCCTCGTCCTTGTCCTCGTCATCTGCAGCAGTAAGACCAGCAGGAACCATTCCCTCGGGAATAGATAAGTGAGTGGCAATCCTGGTAATGGTCTCAGAACACAACCGTTGTCTCTTGGACACCTTCTTCAGCTTAGTCTTCAACTTGGCATTCTCTTGTGCCAAGTGTGCGGCTTCTCCGGACGAGGCCCCCGAGGAACTGGATGTAGCTGAACGATCACGCTTGCGGATGCAGAGGGATGCTACACTGCCCAACCCGTAGATCATGTCCTTATCGTCCGGGGGGGAGGGGGGTTCAACTGTAGGATACTTAGGAAGAACAGACAACAATACAGCCGAACTTGTAGCTATTCGAACTGTCCTTCAGTTAGCTCTTGAGAGGAACATGTCTAATCTGAATGTCCAATCTGATTCACAATATGCCATTGATTGTATTAACAGGCACAAGCAGGTGGCGTTCAAGCACAAGGACCTAATCCAGGAGATCAGTGAGTTGATTGCAAGATTTGAAAAAGTGGAACTTTCTTTTGTGTACCGGGAGGCGAACAAAGTAGCGGACGTCTTGGAAAAGCGTGGAAGCAACTTTTTACTTTGCCCAAGTAGTGTAACTAATGACTCAGACGAAGTATGGCCTCGCGTCATACCTAGACTCATACCTCTTTGATTTGACTATTTAGTGAACTTAAAAAAATATATAGTTTAGCTTTTAAAATTTTCTTTTTTATTTTAACACTAAATCAACTTTTCCTAAACATTAGGAAAATCAATTCCCTTTCTACCTATGTATTGAATACACTCCTCTACTTTATACTCATTAAAATGTTGATTTTCCTAATGTTTAAAAAATATCGATTTTTGTGAGACTCACTCTTCAATATTAATGAAATAAATCCATAATCATCCATAGGAAAAAGATGTTCGCCGCCATCTATTTGCAAAATAACTGAAAGCGTAGATTTGTAACTTTGTAACTTTAACAGTGAAGTGGATCTTGAGATCGGCCTTCCAACGGAATGACATGCATGGTCTGGAAAAAAAAAGGATTATAAACACACCTAAATAAAGTTAAAGATGAAGAAATGAGTACTAAATGCGAACAACATAAGAAAAAAAATCTTTGAATTTATTGTCCTTAAGTAAATTGCAGTTTAGTTATATGTATAAAAATCTTAAGAACACAATATACTGACTTGTAGAGAATGCTCTGCTCATGGAGGCTGTGAACCAGAGTGGAGGCATCTCTCTAAAAACCACAACAATTTTGATGCCACCCTCATCGCCGCCAATTTCCACCCCGCTAATTCCGGCTCCGCCTGGAATGAATAAACAAACCAAATCATTCAAAACTATTCAATATACCAACAGTTTGACAAAATCACAAAATGCCTTAATCAAAATTGACAAACTGAACAAACAACTAAAGCAAACCAATAATTCAATGCTTTGAGAGATGGGAGATACAATGTTTGTGTGAGTTGATCCCGTCTTGATTGATCTGATACTCGAACCCATCATAATCGATCAGAAACGATATGGGGAAGTCGATGAGCGTATCGTCGAATTTGAAACCGGAGAGATGAGAGATGGTGGATGGACAACTTTATATGGGTAATCGGTGATGGATGACTTGCGTTTGTGTTGCTGCAATACCAACTCAAGCTAAAACATTAGCTGATTAAGAGACCAAGACTTGCTTACTTAAATTAAAAGACCAAAACAAATAATAAATTAGAGTTATAGAATCACATATCAAGACAAACTACATAGCAAATATAGTTAAGCTAAAGGGAAATATAAATTCCATACCAGCAAATCATTTGGGAGAGACTCAAGCCTCGACTCTGTCTCGCAATCATGGTGTTCTATTAGCACTCTATCACCACTACATCTGCAGAAGAAAATTTAAACTTAACCGCTAACAACATAACGGGGCTATTGGTGACATCAACACTCTGACAAACCTCAACAGCCTCAGTTTTATTCTGCTTGGAAGTCAAAACTGCAACTCTTTTTCCTCCCAAATAAGTATACGATTTCTAAGAAGCCGAAGTCGTACTATACTAAGAAGCCGAATCTGAGCAACGGAACCAAGCTTCAAATAAATATTATTTAAGCTTTTCCTCCTCTCAGGCATCCATTTTTCGAGCTCCGCTCCGTTGGACACGTTTTCCCCATTTACTTCCAACGAAAAACAGAAACTATCAAATTTCAAATCCCTTAATTGAACATGAAAGTCGAATTCACCGAGCAAAAAATTACCAGAGGTATCCAATTCACACTCTATTCTTAAGAAAATCAACCGTTAAATTAACGCAAATTGAATCCATTACTCACCTCCGTAATTCATTCTACGCCCAAATTGATTCACACCAGAACCAAAATCAGCTCTTGAGATTTGCGAGACGAATCAGAAGGAAGAATTAGGAAAAGATGAGGAGATTGCAGATAGATACCTATCGACAGCAGTATGATGAGTGAAAGGGAGGAGTTGCCGAATGTTGGATCGTCGGTAATTTATGGATTATCAGAAATTCGTCTGGGTAATTTGGGACTGTAGAAGCTTGTAGGGGTGTACAAAAAAACAAACCGCCCATTTCGCCCGTCATGTTACCCGCTAGTTAACCGCCCG
>JAQRGC012117563.1:0-15543 GCA_028659135.1 Plantago lanceolata
AGAGACATTTTCATTAAAAAAATAAATAATAATTATGTGCACTAAACACCTCCATTAATAATTAGAATTAACTGTATTTTATACATGAAAGGAAAAATATGTATTTTTTAAGAATTTAGCTATGTAAAAACTTTTAGTAGGAGAGTCCCTCCTAAAAAAGGACTTGAGATCATCAAATCGGATATCTGTATAAATCGGGGGAAACGTTAAAAAAATCTATCAATATTGTAAAGAGTAAAGACAAAAAAGATAGAGTAACTAGTACTAGTACTAGTCCGTAAAACGGCGTTTCGTTTCCCATTTCCATTTCTTCTTCTTCTTCATGTTCTTGACTGGTCTGTCATCTCATCACTAATTATTAATCAGTCTATCACTTTATGTTTTTCCAAGAAAAGAAAAAGGCTAAAGAAAAAGGGAGCAATTGGTTTTCCTTTATTTTACTCCTTCCAATCAATCAATCATCACCAGCCCAACAAGTTTAGATCTGATCCATTCTCATATTTCATATAACAACATTTCATTTCATGGAAACAATCTAGATTTATACTAGTATCAGGTAGTTACTACTAGTACTTACTAGTGAGTGCATTTTCTGTTTGCTTATTGGGTTTTTATTTATTTGTTGCTTATCTATTTTATCTGGAGAAAAAATGACAACAATATGGTTCAAGTCCTTTTCTTTGTATGTGTAGGTGTGCTGTTCTTTGTTATTCGGATAATGAGGTGATGTAATGTGATGTGGATTGAAATCACTTTCCCCCTTTTTTTGTTTTTTTTTTTTGGTTTCTCCATTTAAAGATTTATTCTAGATTGTAGATGAGGAGGGGATTATAGTAGTAGTAGTAGCTCAAGCAATTTAGTATTTTGTCGCTTTGTGTGTGTATTGCCATCAAGATATGCTGATAGTTTCTGGAAAATGTCATTGATGTTAAGGATTTCACTTTCATTGATGCTTAGGTTTGTTTCTTTTTATTTTAAATAAAATACTTAATAATAAATATGTGTCTCACATCATCTACTATTCTACTCCAGTACCCATTTATGTTTTCCTGTGTTAAGATCACTTTGAATTGCTGCTTGTCTTTGTTAGGTTCTTTCCCATGCTTGATTATTGACTGACTGACTGTTAGATTTGTGTTTTTCTAATCTTGGATTTTTGAACATGTTCTAACAATAGCAACTCTAAAATGGACAGGTAGTAAGTTGTCAAGTGTTGCAGAGGTGTTCTTTTTTATATATTAGCGGGGTCATTGCTACCAAATACTACAGATATCAAGAGTCTGCTACTCCCTCAACAACTACCCTATGGCATCTGACCAGATAAGATTTCTGCAGCCACAGCAGCCACAAGCACCTCGGGTAAAATATATATATATGTATCCCTGTTAAAGATATATGCATGCCAAAATGTTGAAATTTTATTTTATTTTTCATGGTCCTTGTTGACACTTATAAATCTGTAAATAAATCAATTACCTGGATTAGCATATATATGCTCAGCGTCTTTCGTGATGCTTTAAATTCATGTCTGGTTTTTATTCACTAGAGAGTCCCATCTTCTCAACCAATACAGAATCACAAACCAGTTCCTAAACACAAGTTTTTTTTTACTCACAGCTTGATGTTTACTGCTCATAATCCCCACCAAGAATTATTATGTGATTTCACATTATAAAAATAGTAGTTGGAATGGGTTGATAGATGTTCTCAACAGATGGGTACTGCATATTCTGATGGTATCAAACTAAAAATATTATTTTTGAACACGCAGTTAATCTTCTAATGGGAGACGCTCTTCTGTCGTGTTAACACTAAAAACTGAAGAACACTTTTGCGGATTTAAAACATACTGCTATATTTGCATAAGAACAGAACAGTACAGTTGCCAGCTTTATGTTGTTGAACTTGGTTATGAAATTTATATCGTGCAATGCCAGTTGCATTGCTAACTTGTGCCACATACCTCTTTTCTATAATTTATTTTCTCTGAACTGATTTATGGGTACTGGAATTTTGATCCTTTAATCTGAAGAATATGCTTGTGTATGCCTTTACTAACTTGAGTAGGCTATAGCCAGGATATTTACTATATTTTTAACCTAAAAATATGGTGAAAATCTTATGTTTAAGTAAAATATTACAAATAATCTTTTTTCAAAGCCTTTTTTTTTTGTTCTTATCTTGTTTTTGACAATCATATTCATATGTATGTGTATTGCGGCTAACATTCTAGTTTATTTGCAGCGCAAGCGGTGGAGAGGTTGTTTAACAGGACTATCTTGTTTCGGAAAGCAAAAAGGTGGAAAACGTGTTGTGCCTTCTTCTCGGATACCTGATGCCAATCTGCAAAATGGACCTCTAGCTGGTCCATTGCCTAATCAAGCCACTGGGATTGCACTATCTCTCTATGCTCCACCATCTTCTCCTGCTTCTTTCTCACACTCTGCTCTCCCATCAACAGCTCCATCACCTAACTGCTACTTGTCTTCAAGTTCACCCGAACGCCCTTCATCCAACATGTACGTCACGGGCCCATACGCAAATGAGACGCAACTTGTTTCTCCTCCGGTCTTTTCAACTTTCACAACTGAGCCATCTACAGCCCCTCTAACACCTCCGCCAGAGTTGGCCCATTTAACCACTCCATCTTCCCCAGATGTACCCTATGCCCGTTTCCTTTCATCTTCTTCAGTTCGTCCCCAATGGGATCCTTCAATTCCTTCAGAAGTGCCCGCATATGCAATGCCTGGGCCAAGTCACTCTAATGGGCTTCAGACAACTGGCCCCTCCAAACCACGTCAAGATTCCAATTTTTTCTGCCCGGAGACATTTGCTCAATTCTATCTGGACCAGTCGTCATTGTCTCACACTGGTGGCAGATTAAGTATTTCCAAAGAGTCAGATGCTTATAACTCAAATGCTACAAATGGGCATCAGAATTGGCAGAGTAGGACTTGTAAAGCGGATGCCGAGGAACTGGAGGCATATAGAGCATCGTTTGGGTTTAGTGCGGATGACATTGTGTCGACAACTCAGTATGTAGAAATAGTAGATGTCATGGAGGATTCATTCAGCATGACTACACCCTCGTCGTCCAGTAAAAAGGAAAATATCGTAAGTGGGGTGGAAAAAGAAGTTGACACGGAGAAAAGACAAGAAGATTTTACTATTCCACAGCTGAAAGAGATCAGAGTAGGTAATAGTACTGAGCTGGGACATTCTGGAGTTCCAGGAACGTCGAGTATTCTTCAAGGTGAATAATTATGATTGACCTAGTTAGTGAATTGGTTTTTTTTGTTAATTCCAAGTAGTAACTGAGGGTGGTGTGTTTTTGATAAAGGCAGCTACTGAAAAGAAGTAGACTAATTTAAACTTGAAAATATGAAAATAAAATAAAATAAAAATTGGTAATTCCTGGTAAAACTGTTACTGTAGTATGGGAATCTGTCTGTTTACCTTCCAGTGTCAGTCTGCAGGTGGTTGTTTAGATTAACATATTGTATGTATTACTAAATATATGTGTCAGATCATTCAGAGAAGGGAGTTGGAGATGTCTGTGGAGGTAGCAGCAAGCGTGTTGTGAGTGACGGGGAAGACATGAAGTACTACCGAAAGATGGAAGGTGGTTCTCGAAGATATCATCACCATCATAATCAACAACAGTCATCTAACTCTGATGCAGAGATTGAATACAGGAGAGGGCGGAGTACAAGAGAAGGAAGAAAGCAGCGCGACATCTGATCTATATAGCTTGAACTGGCATGTTTGAATGTATGTATGTGTATGTTGGTTGTATCTTGTATATGCTGCTGCTGCTGCTGCTTTGTGTCTGCTGGTTTTGTTTTTGAACAAGAAACTAGTAGTAACTATATACCGACCGACCCTTTTGGCAGCTGGGCTTGGTTTTGTTTTGCTACTTTGGTTGTCTTGTCTAGACTCTCTCCTGAATGATACTACTAGTACTATATTATTTACTTGTATTTTGCGCATCCGAGAGGATTAATTCTAAAATCCACGGCAAGACACCTTTATCTCATTCACTCTTATCCTCCAGATTTGTTGGCATAGGCTACTTGAATAATGATAAACATTGAAATTGGGCATGGTGACGAGCATGTTGTATCTTGCCGGCATTGGCCAGCTTAAAAAATCCCAGGTTCGAAATTCCAACCACGATCGTTAGCAAACATTTTGTTTCACCGATGAGTAGTATTACTATGTTAAAAACTTTCCAAATTGACTCCCATTCTATCTTAATCTTATCCTACCTACTACGGTAGATATTAGAGCTAGTCCATAAATAACTACTAGCATTTTTAAAAAACTTAGGCAAATGATACTTGCCATAGCTTAATACTTCCTGCCAGATCAATTTACCAATAGTGCCTTTAAGTTCACTAAATTTAATTATTATTTAATTAGTATTTTGGATCTAAAATTAAAAGAGGATAGTAAATCCTTGCATCATCTAAAAGCCATTCTTGCCAAATTATCCTCATCATCATTTGCCGAATGCGAATTTGTAGTCCATGGTTTTTCAAGTTGATTAGGACATCGATCGAGATCGACGAATCGATAGAACTTCAAACTTCCTGTGAGCCGATCTCAATCAGTTCTAGCACTCTCCGAGACTTCGATCTCATGTCAATCTTAGACACGGTCCAATTCCAGTAATCTTCTTAATAAAAAGTAAAAACCCAGTTCCAAACACCATGTTCATTGCATACAAAATTCAAGGAGAGAGACAAGATAGGAAGAAGACTAATGAGTTGTTACAAATACAAAAATAGCCCTTACCAGAAGATCACATTCCCTTCAATCGGAGATGAGATATTCTCTCCAACACTCCCTCCAACATCCTCTTCAACGTACCTATGGGAGATCGATACGTGTCAAGTAAGTTCCACGTATCAGTATGTCACAGGCCCATTGGAGAGGATGTTGGAGGGGGTGTTGAAGAAGATCTCATCTCCTTCAATCGAGCTTTTAAACTTACAAATCCATATCTTTAATATATCCTTGAGCTCATATTCCTCTGGTGTTAGAAATAGCCATGGCTTCCGAGTTTTGAGTGCGTATCAACAATAGGCAAGACAAATAAATTGTTGTTATTGATGATTTGATTTTTCCGTTGATCGGAAGCTGAATTCTCATTGATTTTTGGTCGGAAATTGGCCAGAAACTGAATTGGTAGGAAGGCTAGAGATTATTCTGGGTTGGGATGGGGATATCTCATCTCTCAACTTGAATTGTGGTACTATCGGGATTTACTTTCCTCTTTTAAATGTTAAATCTAATAAGACATTAATAAAATAATTACAACAATTAAAAACCTTGAGGGCAATACTGGTAAGTGGATATGCGAGAATGTATTATGCTCTAGTACTATCATTTGCCTATTTATAACTATATGATATATCAAATTTAATCAAAATATTCTACCAACAGATTTTGATTAAATTTTGCACACTTTCAAACCTTAATTTTATCCGTTAAAAAAAAAAAGAAGGTTCCACTATATCGTAAATTATAGGTAGGCAATTAGAAATTTATAATGAAATTGGGGGAGATTTGGAGTTTGATAAAATGTTTGGGGGTGAAAAAGAATTGGTCCAAATAAAAGAGTATTTAATTAAATCAATTCATCATCATCTTGTTCGTTTGGTTCAATCAAAACCCACCCAAAACCCCCATTGGCAATTCTTCTTTCTTCTTCTTCACCTCTGCAGCAGCTCTGATGGGAGGAGCAACAGCCAAAGCTCTATCAGTGTCCCTTTTCTCTCTACCCAAGCGCCTCTCCTTCACCACCACCAGACCTTTCAACTTCTCACACCCCACTAGATTATTATTATTCCGTTTCCGCCCTCTTTCCACCATCGCCGCCGCTGAATCACCCATTAACCAGACTTCAACACTGCAGCCTATTAAACATTCCATTCTCTTAGAAAGACTCCGTCAAAGGCACCTTAAAGATCCCACTACACCATTACAAAAGTCTACTGCTACTACTAGTACTAAACAAGATGGCGGTGGTTTTGGTTTGAGAAAGGAAAAAGTAGAAGAAGAAGATTTAACAACAACATTTGAGGAGCTGGGTTTGAGTGATGAGGTGATGGGAGCATTGACCGAAATGGGTATTTCAGCCCCTACTGAGATTCAGTCCATTGGGATTCCCTCTGTATTGAGAGGTACTAGTGTTGTTTTGGGCTCTCATACTGGTTCTGGCAAGACTCTCGCTTATCTTTTGCCTCTTGTTCAGGTAGGTACCCTATTATTATTATTATTATTATTATTCACCGATTTCTTATCTTAGTATTATGCACTCAATAGAAATGTCATCTTCAATGCCATGCTAATTCATTGTTGAATGTTTATCATCCTTCTTCTATCTTAACTAGTAGTACTTTTTAATCTCTACTCTACTCAATGCACAAGTCATACAATGGGATAGATTTTTCTTTATTTTTCAGCTCATGAGGAGGGATGAAGATTTACATGGGATACTCATGAAGCCCAAACGCCCTCGGGCTGTCATTTTGTGCCCAACAAGGGAGCTTTGTGAGCAGGTTGCTAGCTTAATATTTATGTTTATCTCCTCTTCTTCACTTTATGTTTCAGTACAAGAACCATTTACATTCATATTGCTGTTGCTAGGTTTTTCGTGTGGCCAAATCTATCAGTCATCATGCACGGTTCAGGTCGACTATGGTCAGTGGTGGTGGCCGTTTGAGACCCCAGGAAGATTGCCTCAACAGCCCTATAGACATGGTGGTTGGAACCCCTGGTAGGGTTCTTCAGCATATAGAAGATGGAAATATCGTTTATGGTGACATCAAATACGTTGTAAGACCCCACTTCTTCTAACATAATTCACTTTCATTTAATCAGATCAACTTTGATCTTCATACTAAACTCATGCTACTGTCAATCTTTGTTTAGGTGTTAGATGAGGCCGATACCATGTTTGACCGTGGTTTTGGCCCTGATATCCGAAAATTTCTTGGACCACTGAAAAACCGTGCATCTAGATCTGACGGGGAAGGATTTCAAACAGTATTGGTTACTGCAACAATGACAAAGGTATGTCTTGTTGAGTAATCAGTTAGGCTCATTGTTTGCTTCTACAAATGATGATAACTGTGATATCCCTCTTTGTGTTAAAATACTTATCAACGTTCAAATGAAATTTTGTTGACTCATGCAGAATGTAACTTATCATGAACTTCGACAAATCTGGAAGGTTCTTGTTTTATTTTTAAATGAAACAAGTTATTAATGACTTTGGCCCATTACCTTGCAAATACCACACCAGACTGATCTTTAGCCAAACTCTATTTGATATTCCCGTGTCTATGATGATAAATAGGTTTTCCAAGTCGAGAGCGTAGCACAAGTTTATGACTTGGCATTGGTCTTGTCAATCATATCAAAATTATTTCGTGTGATTTATGGGAGAGGATTTTGGACCTGAATAAGATTGTTTATTGTATGTAAAACATAATTTTACAGTGCAGAAGAATGATTTTTATTTATTTATGTCATGCCATGTAGTGGGACAATACATGCCTTAACAATTTATTTTGTCTTTATTCTAATGTGTCCTAAAGCTAATTTGATTCTTTGCACTTCTTTTCCATGCGGAACAGTTGACAAATGCTTGAAGTTTTACAGGGTGTGCAGAATCTTGTTGACGAGGAGTTTCATGGTATAACACATTTGCGTACCTCTAGTCTTCATAAGAAGATTGCTTCGGCTCGTCATGATTTTATCAAACTTTCGGGTTCAGAAAATAAGCTGGAGGCCTTGTTACAGGTACGCTACCTTCATTTGGGACTCGTTAGATGTCGTACTGCTATTTGCAAAGCTAAGCTTGCAGAGAACAAAACACGATTGACTGATGACTATTATAGAGATACATATAAATTATTCACACTGATGCATAAAAATATCGGAATATTTACTACCGAAGGGAATGGATTACATAATTGGTTTATGGCTCTCGATATTAGTATACATACTGGGAAATGGTATAGCGCGCTAAGCACGGTGCTTATTCAATATGTTCAAGATAATTAATTCTTGAATTTCATGTTCCCTTTTGTTTTCAATTAATCTATAACCACCACATTGGAAAAGGTGAAACCAAGTTTATCGCACATTATCATTCATCAGAAACAATATACTGCATCTCAGCAATAGTGAATGAGTATGAAAAAACAATATTTCTATACTTAAGCTGTGTGCAATTTTATTTGAAGAACATAAGTCCATAGTAATATTTCGCCCCTCTTTATTGTTCCTAAATTGTATCTATTCCCAAAGATCTAAATGAGTTCACCACACAAAATGATTGAGGAGACTGAAAGATTAGATGAATTTGAGACAGAAGACTGAGTTAAAACATATAAATGTTTGATTATCTCACAACCAGTTGTAGCACCTTCAGTTGTTTGTACTTATTTACAGCTGGGTATCAGGCTATCAGCAACAAATTTCTGTTCATCACTGCAGTTGTATAAGAATAGTTGTCTCTTTCATATGCCAATACAAATTAAGAAATTGTTAGTAATTGGTAAGTTCACACTTATTGATTTGACTAATGAATTGTCTTAGTTTTCCTTCATTAACTTGAGTATGGAAACATATTCTACTTAGAACTTCATAGGTAATAGTATTGATATCTTTGCAAACCATGCATCAATATGTTAGTTAAAACATCAAGAATGCTAAACTTTTAAAACAAACTAAAATAGCAAGGCCTATCAAAATGGTGTTATGACTGCATTTTTCAGCAGTCATCACAATCCGTCAGAAATTTCTGCATTTTAATCACAAATTGTGAATTTGGTTTGTTATGTTTATGTCATTACAGGTTCTTGAACCAAGTTTAGCCAAAGGAAACAGAGTTATGGTGTTCTGCAACACTTTGAACTCCAGTCGTGCTGTGGATCACTTTTTAGCTGAAAACCAAATCTCTACCGTGAATTATCATGGGGAGGTGCCAGCTGAGCAAAGGTGAGATGCCCTTGCGCTAGCTATTTGCTGTTTTAGAATTAACGGAGCTTGTTGCAAATCCAACTACAGTCATCAAACTATTAATAAGAAGAAATTCAAATCTAACTAGCACACTCTTTCTGATAGCAAAGAGTCAAAGACTAAAAGGATATGATTCTTTGCGTATTGCAATCCTAACTGTGGTAGGCTATTAACTTATGGTTTGTTCGCAAATATCATTTACAAGTTATTCCATAAGTGAAAGATTGACTTTTGTAATGATTTGAATTGCTCCTTTTCTCATTAAAGATTTGCTCTCCTTTCTCATCTGAAAGTTAAGGTCATTAATCCAACTTATGCTTCCACATTTTACGTCAATGTCCCGTTGGAATCGCCTTGTTCTTTCCCCAGTGTGAAATTTTGTTTGTAAATTTTATCATGCATTTCATATGCAGGGTTGAAAACCTTGAGAAATTTAAGAGTAATGACGGAGATTGCCCCACGTTAGTGTGTACTGATTTAGCAGCTAGGGGACTGGACTTGGATGTCGACCATGTTATCATGTTCGACTTCCCCTCTAACTCCGTAAGCTTTAGTGCCGTAGTCCCCTCTTTCCTCGACTGATTTAGTACCTTTTTACAGAATATATATATCTTTCTTATGTTTCAGATTGATTACCTGCATCGTACAGGAAGAACTGCTCGTATGGGTGCAAAAGGTACTGTACTACATTTTTTGTTGAGAATTAACAAGTTACTACATTGGTAATCTTTGAAATGACTATTATGAGTGGTGTTGAGAAAATGGCGAAGTCAATCAACTTTATATCTAAAGGTTGATTGAGACTAATTTTGCTAAAATGGCAGGTAAAGTGACCAGTTTAATTTCTAGAAGGGATCAAATGTTGGCAACTAAGATTGAAGAGGCCATAGTGAAGAATGAGAGTTTGGAGTCTCTCTCTGTAGACAGCATTAAGAGGGATTCTGCCCGGTCTCGTATTAATGAGCAGAAAGAGAAAAATGAAAAGACGGTCAGACTTTCAAGTTCTAGAAACAAGGACAAATCCACACCTGCAAAATCAAGTAAAGTCGTTGGGAAGGAAAAGACGGCCAGGGTTTCAAGTTCTCGAAACAAGGACACACCCGCCCCCACAAAATCAAGTAAAGTTACTGTATCGAGGAAATCCCCAGTTAGCAGATCAGGCAAAGCTCCTGTTGACTCCAGAGGCAGAAAGACGTTCGTTAAGGTTGCAAGAACATCATCACCTAAAACTTCAAAAAGTAGGTCATATGGTGCAAAGAAACCACCATCTGGAAGCAAAAAATCTGGTCCTGCAAAATCCACGTCGAAGCTGCATGTAGTTGGGTTTAGGGGTCGCAGTGCAGTGAAGGAGGCGACATGATTGACAAGTAATATTATATACGCGTATCGTATAATGTCTGTTCACTGTTCTGTCTAGTTTATGCTGAAGTTTAACGTTGAATAGTCTGTGACACAGTAAGAGATAGTTTTGCAATAATATTTTCTATTCTCATATTTCTCAATAATATTCCTTGCTGTGTCATGTCATGCCATGCCATGTCATGATACTCGTATTTTTTCAAGCTGATGATTGAGCAAAATATTTGTAGAAACATTGATTTTTCCTCCTATCCTATTTGGTGGTGCAAGTAATTAGTACCAGGTAGAACTGAAACTGATCAATTCCAACACTAGTAATCTAAGCAACTGTACATCAAACTTCCAAAGTCATTGTTCAAATCAACAAAGAACAAATCACTAGCTAGTACTACCACCATGCTAACAATTAAACATTACTACCATAACAACTAATACATGATCGGCGGATCAGCTATGAGTTGACGACTGTTTTATTAAAGGCTGGCAAGTCTTCGCAGCAGTCTCTTGATCAGCTACTGTTGTACTCTTTACTTCCATTAGAAGAGCAACTACTTCCTTCATCGTTGGCCTTTCCGCTGGTGATGAATTCACGCAAAACATGGCAATCCCCAGTGTCTGGAGCATTTCTTGAACTATTTCATCTGCCAGTCCTTGAAGCTTCGGATCCAATACTGACACTGCTGGTTCAAAGCTTCCCATTTTCTTCTTTACCCACTCCACAATGTGCAGCCCATCCCCAATTTGAGGTTCAACTGCGCTTCTCCCACTTAAAATCTCAAGCAGAACCACTCCGTAGCTGTATACATCACTCTTCTCTGTTATGTTTACGGTGTATCCATACTCTGCTTCAACAAAACAAACAACAAACTTATCAAAATAAAGAACTACTACTTACTAACTAATAAATTCAGGAAACAGTTTCAGGAAGCAACATGCCTGGTGCAATGTAACCGTATGACCCTGCCACTCTGGACATCGCCTGTTGATAGTTGGGAGAATTCATTAGCTTTGCAAGTCCAAAATCAGCCAGATAGGCCTCATACTTGGAATCCAGAAGTATATTATTGCATTTCACGTCTCTGTGAAGAATTGCCGGCAAGCAATCATGATGAAGATAAGAAAGACACTGGGCTGTTCCAACAGCAATCTTGTACCTTGTTTCCCAGTCCAAGTTCCTGTTATTCTGCAGAAGCTGCTGGAGATTTCCGTTGGGCATGAAATTGTAAAGAAGCAGCTTTACACTCTTATTGGAACAGTATCCCAGAAGCTTCACTATATTTCTGTGCCTAATGTGCCCAAGAATTTGAATTTCTGCAGCAAAAGAGTCTATAATTATCTCTTCATCTTTCTTTGTTTTCCAAAGCTTCTTCACAGCAATCAGCTCACCATTTGGCATTTCCGCCTTGTATACCACACCGGAACATCCTTTTCCGATAACATTTTCATCTCTTAAGCAATTCAAGATGTCATCAATACTGAAGTTAAGCTTCTGAAATGGAATGAAAGTCCACGGATAAGAGAAATCCTCTTCTGCTTGCGATGACATGCCCGACTTATCAATCACATATCTCTGTTTCCGTGTAACTAGAACCCAAATAGCCACAATAACCATCACTATGGAAATAAGCACTATAGCAACTAAAGCTACAGTTTTGGCAGCCTTGAGACCTTTTCTTCTACTCAGGCGTGAAGAACAAGTTGTCCCATCGAATGATTCACAAAGGTGATCATTTTCAAGGAAAGAATTCGTGGTCAGGGTTCGGAAGAAAGGTGTAACAGGAATAGGGCCAGAAAAGTTGTTATACGAGACGTTCAAGTAAGTGAGACTGGTTAAAGAACTGAGAACTGCAATCCTTCCATAAAGCATGTTATGGGAAAGGTCAAGTGATTGCAACTGAGTCAGACTAGAGATTTCCTCTGGAATTTGACCACTCAATCTGTTAGAGCTCAAATCCAAACTGATAGTTAAACTTGTCAAGTCACCTATTTCGTATGGGATTGAACCAGAAAGAGTGTTGGAGCTAAGATCAAGCAGGGTTATTTTCTGCAAGTAGCTAAGGGACTTTGGGATGGATCCTGTGAAGAGGTTATTGTTTAGGATGAGTTTATTCAAGTAACTAAAATTACCAAAACTCTGAGGAATCTCGCCACTCAAACTATTCCTACTAAGATCAAGCTGCTCTAAATTGACAAGGGCTCCAAACTGAGGAGGTATATCCCCAGTTAAGTAATTGTTATGCACATCTAACAACTCAAGAACTGTGATGTTAGATATTTCACTAGGCAAACCACCAGAGAAATGATTCATATACAAATCAAGAAACACAAGGTTCTGCAATAGCCCAATCTCCTTTGGAATCTCACCTGACAGCTGATTCTCGCCGACTCTCAATCTCACAAGAGACTGGCATCTTGCCACACTCGGTGCCAACCCACCTGTCAAAGAATTCCCAAGCAACAACAGCTTGCTCAGTTTCTTTAAGTTGAATATCTCTTCTGGTATTGATCCTGTCAGCTTGTTTCTTGAAAGGTCAAGGGCATACAGCTCCGTGCAGTTTCCGAATGCAGGTGGTATTGTACCGGAGACCAAATTTCCCCACAGGAAGAAACTCTGCAATGACTTGAGTTCACCTATTTCACTAGGAATAGAACCGGATAGCTGATTCTTATCAAGCTGCAGGGTAGTTAAGCTAGCACACTTGCTTAACTCTCTCGGGATTGAACCGGTGAGTGCATTATCCGACAACTGAAGCTGCTCAAGAACCACAAGGCTCCCCAAGTCACCAGGAATTTCACCAGACAGGTCATTGGCAGACAAATCAAGAACAACAAGAGAAGAACAATTTGATAACTGGGGTCTAATTGAACCTGAGAGAGAATTACCCCACAAGAGCATGCTGGTAAGCTTGTGCAGGTTGCCAAGCTGTGGAGGGATAGGACCAGTGAGCCTGTTCATGTGCAAATACAAGTTTCTCAAGTCTGAACAGGAGCCTAACTGTGGTGGTATTGAACCGGAAACTTGAGTATCATAAAGGGCTAATGTCTGAAGATTGACCAATTTCCCGAGTGTAGGCGGAATGATACCGGAGAGTCCAGTTGCAGCTAGACCAAGGGTGGTTAGGTTGGTCAAGAGGCCTAATTGGGAAGGGATGTGACCAGTTAAGTAAGGGTTGCCGCCAATCCTAAGCTGCTGGAGAGATAGGAGTGAGCCTAATTGGTCAGGAATGGAGCCATTGAGGAGATTATCTTGGAGACAGAGGACTTGGAGTGAAGAAGATAGATTAGCAAAGTGAGAGGGAATGGTTCCAGTGAGTCCATTGGAGTTGAGGAAAAGGAACTGGAGGGAAGTGAGGTTGGCTAGTTCTTGGGGAATGGGGCCTGAGAGAGAGTTGGAGGATAAGTCCAAGAGGTGAAGCTGAGAGAGAGAGCCAAATGAAGGAGGGATTGGACCGGAGATATTGGTGGTTGAGAGATTGAGAAGCTGAAGAGATGAAAGGGAAGAGAGATCCTGAGGGAGTGAAGAGAGGTTGAGAAATGTGTTTGGGATTGAAAGTGAAATGACTCTTTGTTCAGGGGAACAAGTAACACCTTGCCATGAACAAGGAGTTGATGACGAAGGGTCCCAAGAAGATAACACAGCTGACGATGATGATGATGATGATGATGACAGAAGAGTAAGCAGAGCTTCTCCATCTGAAGACAAACAATCAACAACAGATGTAAACCTAAAACAGAGAATCAAGAAGAAGAAGAAGAAAAACATCATCACTCAGTATTCAGTAACAAACTAACTAACTAATTGAAAGTTGAAACAACAACAACAAGAAGAAAAGAAACAAGATTAGTGTTGATTGATTTTGTCAAAGTATGAAGGAAGGATGATGAATTGAATTAAAAATGGTGGAGTGAGTAAAAGTAAAAGTGTTTGGGAGAAAATTAATAAGTGCATGTGATGTGAACAAACAAGTTTAGAGGATTAATCCATGGCGCATATACATATATGCATGTGTTTTCTTTTCTTTAAGGTGGTGCTCTCAGCTCATGAGCTAACTTCCATTAATGGTGGTGGATATTAAGCTGAGAATAATTTGTTTGCAGACTAGAAATTTTTTACTACTCCTATCCTACCTATATCAACTTTGCTTGTGTTTTGTTGTTGCTTCACTTGACAATCACACCACATGTGAGAGAGAGAGAGTAGTAATAATCATGGAACGAAGCAAACCACCTTTAATTTTTATTTGAATTTTAATTAATACTTAAAACCACACGGATTAGGGCGCCACTGATTAATTGTCCCTGCTTCCTAGAACACTATTCTTCTTTTTCCAAAACTACCCCTCTATACTCTTTACATCTTCCTATCCATATTTTATCTTCTGCCACCGGTAAGACTATGTTATTTTCATTTGAAACTCATTATTTTCAATTTTATTCAGTTAGTTCTATTCAGACTTACTTAGTTATAATTTTTACTGCATTTTAATTCAGTTTTGTTCTGTTTAAACGAAAATAACAAGCCTAATAACCTATTTTCTTCTTACATTACATCAAATATCAATTCTACTCATAATATCTTGTTGCCCCTTATTTCAGAAATTTCTAATACTCCTGAATTGTTTGATTTTTGTCATCTTCTATTATTAGACTTATTTGTTTTTTAAATTATTTACGAATTCTTTTTTATTCATTTATTTAAATTATTTACGTTTCATTTCTACACAACCTTACACTCTTACAATAAATTTTACCATTAAATTAAACACCGTAATTATCATATACAAACAAACACAAACAATATTAAAACACGTAGTCCATAATTTAAAGTTAGGAGTCAAGCAAGGGGTAGGGTGGGAATTTAAGGCCCCATGCATTGGGAACGGTACATTATCTTTTACACTATATATAAAAGATTAATTTTGTAATATTATTATTAATTATATAGGAGTGCGGCAGCTTAGGAGATTGTGAAAGTCGCTAAAGAGGCTTGG
This sequence comes from Plantago lanceolata, assembly GCA_028659135.1. Classification (NCBI taxonomy): domain Eukaryota; kingdom Viridiplantae; phylum Streptophyta; class Magnoliopsida; order Lamiales; family Plantaginaceae; genus Plantago; species Plantago lanceolata. Next base: position 15,387 of record JAQRGC012117563.1, read on the forward strand.
ACTAGCCTTGGATTAAATTAATCTCGGGGCATCCTTGTTATTACGTGGGTGAAATCTAAAGATTTCTTCTTCGATGCTGGTCTGACTCACGGTGTAATAGTTGTACCGTAATGTATAACATATTAAAATATTATAAAACACACTATTATTTATAATA
>JAQRGC012117805.1:0-10603 GCA_028659135.1 Plantago lanceolata
GGACAAGCCTGACTGAAATCAATGTCCTCACACTTGCTGCGGTTTCTGCAGGGTGCATTTGTGAGAGAAATTATTCTTGAAGAATTTGCAAAGGTACGATTTTGTAAAACAATTTACAAGATACCATTGAGTACATTGGGTACTCGGCACTTATGGATATGAAGGAACTCCATGACTTACCATCATGAACTTTGCTTGAACTGATTCTCTTTTATGTTTTCTACTGAAGTAGAATAACTTCACAAGGTGGTTTATCAAAAACGTAAAAAACAAAGAATGTAAACAAGTTGATAGAATTCTGAATACTATGGGTCTCGGCTCTTGATTTTCCGAGTCATATATACCTAAATGGCTTCAAATTTCTATCCTTTTGTTATGAAAATCAGGCTTCCATGAGGAACATTTCCTAAATCAATATGCAGATGGTGGGTAAACTCGTAGGAAGAAAGATATTTCTAATGAAATGCTATTCATCCACAACTCAGAATGTTCTTCTGATCCTTTTTTTCTCAGTATAGAACCAGTATTCCAGCCAACCACTACTATTGCCCTATTATGGCTATATGATCACAGTCCTCAGTAATAAATGGTGATTAATTTTTGACATTGCTGTGAAATTGTTGTCTGAAGCTCCCATCACGTGAAATATGCTTGGTATGATGTTGAGTTGATGTGATCCTTCAGGAGGTGCTCAAAATATGTTATGGGTCAACACTTACCAGAGTCTGGATAGTGATGCCATATCAGTTTTGTTGCAGTCTTATGCACATCTTGATCTTGTTTAGGATTGATGAGTGACCACTATTCTGTTTCTGAAATAAAAATTAAGTCTCAAGTGTGGTTTATTTTTTATTGACACTTATTAATTGCTCTGCAAGTGATCATATAGGGGTTGGATGCGCTTGGACTAGCAACCTTGGAATCAATAACATCAGGAATGACTCCAAACCTTCTCTTCAGGCCGTCTAATTCGTCTTCCTTAATGACTGATGAAGATATCAACAATTTAAGAACATTCCAGCGCCTCATGGTACTATTATCAGGGACCCAACAGACTGAAACGGTAGGAGATCTCCTTTATGGATAAGCTTTTTTAGTGTTTGTAAACCAGAAGAAACTATAGCTAACATCTTGAAACTGGTTTATAAGGAGAGAATTAAGCATGGGGTTGCACCTGCCGAATGGACATCATGTTATTATTATCATATAACATGTTACTGTTATCATATAAACGAGGGGATGTCATTCCGTTGTGCCTGATTCATCATAACTAAAGATTAAGGTCCTTGCTTCAGTGAAACCCATAATCTCCTAAAATCTTCTAAAATGAGCTTGGTATTAATTTTAATGCACGTTAGAAGTAGGATAAACTGGTTTTCTTCCTTGCAGGAAAGGGAGAGGACGGGTTCATATAACATTCAGAAGCAATCTACGAATGAAGCATCATTGCTCCCGTATGGATTTGTATCTGGTCAAGATGTGCTTCCATTTCTATCCATCATTGCTGAGGTAAGATGGTGAGAGTGAATGCATCACCCCATCTATCAGTAAATTATAATATTTTGGCAACCTGAACCTGCAGAATCACAAGATACAGGACTAGCACTAGCTCTGAAATTCGCTAGGATCATATTGATCTACTTGTGATATGACAATATAAATAGATGCAATAATCTTCATGCATTCCTTTTCCTGACCACTTTTTATCGTCACTGTTTATTTGAAGTTCTTGCATCTATTACTTGTGAGATAAAGTTTCTCGGACATCATAACTCCAGTTGCATCCACATGTGAAAGTAAAGGTTACAATCGGTTGTTTGTAGAATAATCATATTTGGGGTGCTTCTTCAGAACTTGATGAACCGGTGATGTGAAACACGCCAACCTAGTCTAATTGATGTTCCTATACTAAATCGCATTTATCCACACTACCCACATTGCATGAATCTGGAATATCATCCATGCACTTTCTCAATTGTGCATCTTCTTTAGCATACTGTTCTCACATATTCTTTCGGATATATTTTTCAGCTGTCAGAAGATTCGCAAGGACGATTGCTACTTTTGCCGGCGGATCTGGCTGGAAAGTTAGCTTCTCGTATTGCTGCCAGAACAATAAAGCGGGTTTTCTTGTGAATCCAATCTGGGATTTTTCTTCAGGATGCATTAAAAAAATCCTTACCCCTACAGTGTCAAAGAAGATAAAACATGTTTTTTTCGATACTCTAGGCGCCAATATGTCCATATATAGAGAGAAAGGTCGTTGCTATAGAAGTCCAAAGTCATATTCCATACCTAAAATGACATTTAATTTTTTTTGGAGGGAGTAGTAAAATATGGTGGTCATCATATAATATTAGTGTACCCTCAAACGTCCTCAAGCTCTCAAAAGTTAGCTTCTCGTATTGTTTTATAAAACAAACATTTGCACAAAATCACATTTTGATCATCCTAATTTATCTTCCCTTTCTCGGCAGCATTTCTGTACAGTGCTTGAATAATCTACCAAATGTTAAACATTGTGCTCTGATTCCAATTATCACATAATTGAGGGTGATATTGTGAAGATAAGAGGCACCAGGAAGCTTTTTTTTAAACAACCTAAATACTACTTCATCAGTCAAATATTACATCACATCTAGTACGGCATATCTTACGGGGATAAGTTTGTGCCAAATCATTATACAAAAGAGGAGCAAGCCAAACCGGGCACAAATCCCATATAAAGTTCCTAGTTTTCTGAACAATACCTAGACCAAACTTCCTAGAGCTAGATTCCTTTGCAATTTTATTTGCTACTTGATTTGCTTCACGATAGACAAAAAGCACCTGCACTTGTTCGAAGCGATCCATCAGATTCCAGATTTCAGTGAGAAGCACCTGCTGGCTTGGGCTGACTGGTCTCTCCATGTTTATCAAAGCCAGAACAACCTGTGAGTCAGTCTGAATTTGAATGTGGGAGATATATAACTGATAAACAAGTTGCAAGCCCTGCTTTAGAGCATAAAGCTCTGCCATGTTATGATATGTTCTACCTATAAAGGCACATGCAACTCGAACAAAATCACCTGCATGATTTCTAATGATACACCCTATGTTTGCCTGCACATTTTCTTGCAATACACAACCATCAACATTCAAACAAAACCAATTGGGGGGTGGGNGGATTGTTCCCATTTGCAAAAAAACTATACAAGTATTTCTTAACTTTTGCAAGGACAATGTATCTGCTACATTATGATCAGTATCTACTAGTTGTTTTCAAAGCCAAAATAAGTTAACATCCACCCCAGCAAACAAATAATCATTCCTTGCTTTCCAGGCTAACCAACAGAAATGAAAGAAAGAGAGTTTGTTTTGTACTTTGAAGTCTTCGTGGAACAACAAGAGTGATAAACTTGTTGCTGAAATGTGATAAAATTGCATCAAAGCCCTCCTGATTGACTAAAAAACCTGACAGTGGAAAAACAAATGCTCTAAAGTCTGTTGATGTACTCCACATAAAGCATAGGTTGGTGAGTCAATGATGCCTTGCAAGAACAATCTTGCAGCAGTAGGGAGCTTATTTAACAGGGCAAGCCACAAGAAGAACTTAACCCTTGGCAAAGTTGGAAGCTCCCAAAGTTGCTTCCAAGGCCAAACAGGGCCAATACTTTGTGCAACTAAATTGTGGTAGGCTGGCTTAATAGTAAAGGAACCATCCTTAGTATTCAACCACCTCCAAGTGTCTAGTTGGTTAGTAGATGGGAGAGGGAGCCCCAGAATCTCCTCCACAAGCTCTTGAGGGATATGTGGTGTAAAAGCTTCCTCATTCCACACATGATCTTGAATACAGTCTCCAACAGTAAGTTGCTGTGTGGGAACTGTACTCACATAATAAGCTAACACTTTATTGTGTAACCATCTATCAGACCAGAAGGAAACCGAATGACCATTACCAATGTTGAACTCCACATGGTTTGTGAAGAAGTCTTTTTGTTTTATGATATTCTTCCAAAATCAACTGTGGTTGGGTTTTGGCATTGGCCTCCAACAGGACAACATGAGGGAAGTACTTGGCTTTGTAAACCCTTGCCCACAAGGTACGCGGCTGAGTGAGGAGCCTCCACAAGTGTTTACAAAGATAGGCTTGATTAAGAGTATCCAAATCCCTAAGTCCCAGCCCTCTTCTAACCTTTGGAGTACACACTTGTGTCCATTTCACTCTAGGCATAACATGCCCTGAGGAGTTGGAATTCCAAAGGAAGTGCCTGTTAATAGAGTTCAACCTGTATATACAGGTTGCTGAGTGCCTGTTAATAGAGTTCAACATGTATATACAGGTTGCTGGTATTTTTGCAATGGACATGCAGTAGGCTGGCATAGCATTGGTAACTGTCTGGATGAGCACAAGTCTGCCAGAGTAAGAGAGATTCTTAGTGTACCAAACATTAACTCTTGAAAGCACTTTTTCTATTATTTCATCTAATAGATCTCTCTTTTTCCTTCCCAAGAGGAAAGGGAGGCCAAGGTACTTGTCATGTCTCTTATTGGGTGTTACCCCCAACTGTTGAGTGATGTGTTGCTTATGATGAACTGGTGTATTAGGGGAAAACAAGATCCTGGACTTCTCCCAACAAACATTTTGTCCTGAAGCAGCACCATACTGGTCCAGGCATGTTTGTTAGGTGCCTACAGACTTTTGGTTTGCCTCGCAGAAGACCATACAGTCATCTGCAAAGCAAAGCAAAGGAATTGAGGGTCCAGTCTAAGAAGATTTCAGAGCATCCAAATCCCCAGAAGGCTGCTTAGCTAAGACTAAGTGGCCAAACAACTCCTGACAGAGAATAAAAAGGTAAGGGGAACCTACTAAATTTCAAACGGACTGAATTTTCACTATAAAAGGAAGACTTAGAGCATACAGAAGATAATCGTTCTCAAAGCATTACAACTTCAACAAGCGATTTCTGATCTCTATTAGTTTGCTCTGATAATCTTCCAAGACAGAAGCTTAGTTTCTGAAAGCTACTTGTGAAAGAGTAGAATCATTGTCAATCAACTTGGTACACCAACAAGCTTGAACTAGTAAAGTCTTGATCCGGGATCCTCCAACTGCTTACTGAACAAGTATTACAGTTGTGATTATCTTGCTGTTTGAACTTACTGAAAAGTAACTCACTCAATCAATACAATACTCAAATACACTCTCACCAAAGGCGTGTTACTGTAGTTAGGGGGAACCTACTTTACTGGTCTGTAAAGAAAACCCTGTTTGGAGTGAAGCAAGCAACTTGGGAAGTTGTGTTGCTGAGACCTCTGTTGTGGGATTACTAGATAGGATTTGTAAGGAACCTCATCTCTTATCTTAGTGAATTTAAGTCCAGGATTGGGCGAAGTGGATTAGTTGAAGGATTACACCACCTTCAGATACCACTTTAAACTGTGTGTTTTTACTTCCTGCATTTACTTTCAGCAAGCTATCTGTTTACTGTTTATCTGCTCTTGCTGATTATCTGCTTAACTGAGTACTTATCTTAAAGACTTTCGCTATTCTAATTGTTTAAGTATCAGCAACACTTAGTGCTTGCTGAGAAATCTGTTTTAGACACAAAAAGTTTTAAAGACTATTCACCCCCCCTCTCTAGTCTTTAACCTTGTTGTCTAACCAACATAATCAAGTTGATGAAAGTGGAGGGAAATATAAACTTTGTGAGTGCCAAGTGCAAACAACTCCACTCCAGCTTATCATAGGCTTTCTCTATGTCCAACTTTAAAGCCAAAAAATATTGTTTTGATTTTTTCTTTGTGCCCATAGTGTTCAGCAATTCATGTGCAAGCATGACATTATTAGAAATTTATCTATTTGGCACAAAAACGTTTTGAAAAGGAGACACAAGTTTTTCTAGAAAAGGCCTAATTCTAGCCACTAACACTTTAGAGATAATCTTGTAGTAGATAACATTACACAAACTTATTGGTCGAAAATGTGCTGGAATATATGGATTTTCTTTTTTAGGAATCAAAACAATCTGTGTTTTGTTTGGATTTGGATCTAAAGAACCTTTGGTGAAAAATTCAGAAACCATGGTACAAAACTCATCGTTAATAATATGCCAATAAGTCTGATAAAACAAGCATTCAGACCATCAGGTCCTGGGGTCTTGTCAGGCCCCATAGACTTGACAGCATTCCACACCTCATCAGTAGTGACAGGGCGTGTCAAACTGTTTCCCTCAAGCTCAGTGAGTTGTGGAACCTGAAGTTCCTCAAAGGGTTGCAAAACAGTGGAATTGGCATGAGCTTGGTTACTAAAAAAGTTGAAGAAAACTTTAGTAATCAAGGAAGGATCATCAGTCCATGTGTCCTCAGGCATCCTAATACCATGAATATGATTCCTTCTATTTCGGTGGGATGCTTTGGCGTGAAAATATTTTGAGTTAGCATCCCCCCACTTGATCCAGGTTTGCTTAGCCCTTTGGGACCAGTAGGAAGCTTTCTTTTTTCCAAAAGATTAATCTCTTGTCTACATGCAACTTCTTGGGGTCCTAGAGTAACAGGATCTATATGGAGTTGTGAGGTAAGTTGCAAGAGTTCTGTCCTTTTCTCTCTCAGATTAACTTTAATATTATGTAGATCCTCCAGCGACCATTTGCTGGCTTGTTCTCCCAGGGCCTGAAAGGCAGAAGAGAGATTGAAACCACTCTTCTGCTTCTCAATATCCCAAAACATGGAAAGACAAGGTTAAAAAATTTGGCCTTTAGTCCAAAAATTTTCAAAACGAAAACAACGAGGCTGAAAATTCCTAGTTTCCCTAGTATCTACCAATAAAGCTGTATGATCAGAAGTAGAATTTACCAGATTCCTAACCACTGTCCCTGGAAATCTCTGCAACCATTGCAGATTGGCACAAGCCCTATCTAGGCGTTCACAAATAAAATCATAAGCAAACTGATAATTGCACCACGTAAAAGACGGACCATAAAAACCCAAATCATCTAGCTGACATTGGTTCAAACTGTTCCTAAATGTAACTATTCGAGACCATGGGACATGTCGGCCACCAACTTTTTCATGAGGATATAGCACACTATTAAAATCCCCCGCGACAAGCCAGGGAGAATGACCATGCCTACTAATTTGCACAAGTTTATTCCATACATGTTCCTCGCGGGATTGTTGAGCAAAGTTGTACACCGTAGTGACAACCACAAATTCCTGAGTATCATTGAACTTCAGCTGAAGATGCACAAGCCGGTGAGTATCCTCCTTGATTTCCACAGTAACATATTCGTCGTCCCATAAGAACCAAAAGCCGCCCATCTGAGGATGTGCTGCTGGAGGTGTAACAATCTTCTTATTAGTGAAACCAAGACGAGCAATGCAAGTCTTGGAAGCATTAAGATCAGCACGAGTATCCATCAAGAGAGCCATATGAGGTTTATATTCATCCTTATATTCCCTGATCTGCCTAAGTGTCTCTAAATTCTTTCCTCCTCGCAAGTTCCAGAATAAAAACTTCATCGTGTCCTTCTGAATAATTTCTATTATTGTCCCAAATTGTTGATGCCTCATTGTTGTTCCTTGCACGTTTTTTAGTGGAATCGGAGTTATGGGCGTCAAAACTCCTCTTATTAGTGGGCGCACTGAGATGCTGTGAGATAGCTGGTAGCACGCTGCCTGTAGTGACGGAATTACAGTGTACTTGAATCCGACTTTGTCTTATGCTCGATTGATCTGCACTAGGAGTGGCTGGTTGTGGAGCGGGCAGAGCTTGAAGTCGTTTGGTGTAATGTCCTCCACTACCTGATGCACCTTCTCCTCCCGTAGAATCGCCTCCCTCCTTGCTTGAGACATGAGACTGAGATCCAGAGGTGGATCGTAGATTGAGCTGGGAATGACATGATAGGTCTCTAGAGTTGGCCTCACCCTTGGGTTGATCGGAACAAACTGAAAGGGAGTTTGAAGCTCCACCACCTCCTCTCCCTGTCCTTGCTACCTCAGTGGGTTCTGGCTGATGGATTGGTTGACATTGGTCGTCGCCGCCTGCTGGATATGTGGTTGAGACGGATCTGAATAAGGCAATGGCGCATGTGTTGTATGAACCGGACCGAAAATTTGAGCTTGCACAGTAGGCCTTGTCTGGTTCAAAGGGAACAGTGGTTGAAGATGGGCCTGATTGGGCCAGGCCCAGTTAAGTTTGGGTCAAGAGCTGATGTCCCGGCCCAATGGTCCCTTGGTTTGCCTGATTCAATGAGTAATGGGCCTATGGTTGGGTCCACATCTGCAGATTTGGGGGTTGAAGATTCCAAAGAGGAAGTTGGTGCCCCTGCATGGATGTTTGCTGATATCTTTTCATCTGGTACGGATCCTGATTTAGTTGATGTGGCCGGAACAGTGGTCGATAGTTGTTGGCTCGTATCGATGTTGGAGCTCTTACCGTCCTTCTCAACACTCCCAGTGGATTTTAGTTAAATTCCGCCCATGCATGTGCCGGTGGTGACGTCCTCCTGATAATGCTTGGTGGTGGGTAAGGGTTGTACCGGTGCAACTGCGTCGTAGCATGATTGGAAGTTGCCTGCTGCACATTGATGGGCTACTGTGTCCTGAGGATGTTGTTTATCTCCGACAGCGTTGTGGGGCTCGCCGGAATTGTGAGGTTTGTCTGGTGCCCGCCGCCGTATGGGTGTTGATATGCTCGCAGATTGAGAGTGAGTACTGTTGAGATCAGTTGGGCATCTGATGGAATCACCTCCACCGCCAGAGGCAGAGGCGCCAAAGTTGAAATTGTTGGTGATGGTGTCGTGGTTGGAGACCTTGTTATCGGAAGTAGCCAATTTTGGGGTGGAGCTGGTGGCATTCTTGTCGTGGGAAGTGAGTGGTTTGCAGTGTGTGGGTTTGGTTGATTTTCTGTTGCTTCCATTGTTAGGGTTTTCTTGATTTTTTGATAGACTGAGTAAAGAGGAAGAAGAAGGGGTTTGAGGATTTGTGTCAGGTATAATTATACATGCCGCATTAGTTTTGGTACAAGCCAAATATTTAGTTTTTGTTGTATTGGAACTCTCCTCATCGGTTGTCGTGGCATCATTAATGGAGTGTTCAAGTAAGGAGAAAGTTTTTGTGTGTGCAAAAAAGTGTAAACACGCCTCTTCCACTTCCGGTGGTGTAAAATTTTCATTGTGTGATTAGGGAGTGAGAGTGGCATGTTGCGAATTGAGAGATAAGGTATGATTATTGCTTAGGTGTGCAGAGCTAGAGTAAATGTCACTTAAGTGCTTATTGGTATTTTCAAACTCGTGCATAACTGAGTGGACTTTGGGGTTAGTTTCGGAATTTCCATCGGGTGCTTGTCCTTTACTGTTTGGTTGCTTTGAATTAGTTGAGGAAGGTGGAATTCTAGTTTTTTCTGGGTTTGTGGTGGCACGAGATACATCCACATGGACAACTGGTGAGCTGGCCACGTGGTGGGAGTCTGAGGAGCCTTGTGGCACCATATTCGTTTTCCAGATTTTTCCTTTTTGCTTTTTTTGGCGGTGATTTAGGTTTGACTAACTTCCACCCATCCTCCACATCCGCTGACTGTGGACACGTGTCGTCATCCTGCAAGTGTTCCTCCATAGGTTGTGCATGGCCAGAAAAAACCGACGGTGGTACATCAACACCCTGGTCCGATGAACATGCCGAAGTACGATGCCCAACCACACCACACTTCATGTAGAAATCCACCGTGACCTCATACGTTATTTCCTGGACAAAATTATCAATAACCACCCTTTTAGAGAGTGGGAGGCTGACATTCAGCTTAACACAAAGTCGATCATACTTGCAGCGCTTTCCTTGCGTTGTGTGCCAGTCGATCTTTATTGGTCGCCCAACGGCACTTCCAATCCTTTTCAAAGCGATTGGATCAAAGTATTCAACTGGAAGATCGTGTAACTGAACCCACAAAGCCATGTGAGTAATGGTGCCCTGTTTTGCAGAAAATTTTGGCTGCCAACGCTGCACTAGAAGATAGTGCGTGAATAGGTGCCGTGGCCCTCCTGCCAGTGCGACAAGATAATCCTCCTGGGACTGTGGCCTGACGATGTAGAAGCCTTCCATAAACCAACCTGATTTTGTAGAAGCCCTCCTGTCCGTAACTTCCACCTGATTTTGTAGCTTCCATAAACCCTTGAGATGTTTTCCAACATCTTTGATGGTATTTTCATAACCAACCGTTTGGATGATGAGTGATCGTTGCCATGGTTTAATCATGAGTGATCGCTCCTCATCCGTAAAGCAGACCTTTGGTGGCCCAAAACAGTGCTCTGATTTCCCAGTTGAGTCATCAAGCATGTCATCCGCTGCTTGATCGGCGGCGGTGCATGCAACACCTCTGTTTCTATGTCCATAAACCATTCCTTAAAATACACATGTGTAGACGCCTCTTGGAGCACTGCACTGAAGGATGGTTTGGGATGGTTGTTAACATGTTGGTGATGTAGTGGAGAGATAGTTTGTGGGGTGGTGTTGAGGTGAGTTGTCCGGCGGTTGCGGTGGTATCCAGGAAGCTTTTGACAATTCAAAATGGAAATTTTATGTATTTTACCTAATGGAAAAAGAAGGACTTTTCCATTGGGACTGGGGG
>JAQRGC012117857.1:0-10278 GCA_028659135.1 Plantago lanceolata
ACTCATTCGCAATGCCCTCAAGTCTAAGGAATTATTCACAACCTTACCACCACTACTTCCATAGACACTTTGGAATAGCTTCAAAACCTAAATGGTTTCGTGGTTGGGTATTGTCAATCACCTCTAAGAGATCATGTGCCCATCATGGGTAATCTTATTACCTCATAGTTGTGGGAATAACTATATCTTCTAAAGATATGATGCAAGCCACATTCTGGTCTTGGCATATCCAATACTCTCCGTGTAAGTAGACGATCTTTGACCAGCGGCGGATTTTAGAACCATGAGCGTTTTGTCCAATAAGCTTCCACTAGCTTCATTGACTTCTCATGTTCATGGAGCAACATTAAATAATAACAGACAAACAAATTATATAAATAATGAATACAAAGCCATAAATAATGATTGTATTATTGTTGAATAAAATAATACATACTAAATGTGATCTCAAGCATATATTGTCCCTCATCTAGATTATCTCTAGGGCATATATCTTTCAACTGTAAATCCGGATATACGTGCCTGAAACACTCAAGAAATAGTTGAGAAAACATGTGTACTACGGGGACTTTCAACAGAATCACGTACATCAACTTTCTTCATATTCTGCACAACAATTTTACAAATTATTTTTCTTGTTTGTTTAGGTTTTTTAAGCCATTTTAATCCCATAGTATTTATAATGAAATTTGTTTTCTGTTATCCAGTTTTATGTAGTGTGAAGCTTCTGGGCGATGTTGTACATGCTCTGGTGAGAGCTGAATCCCTGCCTATATTTTATTTGGTAAAGGATCTGGTACTGAAATCTTATTGTTTGAAGATTGATGAGTTGACGGAGATACTCAGTTTGATGCTCAGTCTGGGGTGCACCACTATATATTGATGTTAAGCCTTTATCGGCTCATTTACCATCAAGTATCATCGTATCAGCCACTGCCCCTTCGCTACTATCACCTCAATATCAGATAAGGAAGCTGATACTTGTTAGTGTCAAAAAATGCTATAAATTCGTAGTATATAGGGAGAACTGACGTGGCATGACTTCAGATGGCAAACACACAATGGAGATTTTCAACTTTTTCGTGAAGCATGCCACAAACCTTGAAGAAATATGTGGGCCTTATTCAACACATAACATAGATTGACTAAGAGCACAATTGTCAACACTTCTTCTAACGGCAAACTGTAGGACAATTCTGGACAACACCCAAGAAGGTTCTTGAGGTGATCACTTTCCCTCCTCTCTCAATATTAACTTGTCATCTACTATTGCTTTATTTCTTTTGTGATTTTAAAATTTTTTCGGGTTGTTTTTGTTACAGGTCTTGAAGAACGAGCAACAAGAACATGTATGCGTCTTGAAGGAACATGTTTGATAGATTTTTATTGTTGGTAGAATATTTATTTATTTTTTATTTTTTTGAGGAAGTTGGTAGAATAATTAGGTATGTCGATTTTGCGTTTTGGAAGAAGTTTGCTTGATATTCCTTTTTTTGTTGTTGTTGTTCATGATTTCATTCCACCCATGTTTTCTTAAAGGTGTGGGACTCTTTTGTTGTTGGTTTTGCAACATGTTTAGCTTAGCCCGATACGCTTCTTCCCTCAACATTTGTGTAGCAATATTCTTTCATTTAATTGCACTATATTATGTGTATTGTAGGCATGATTTTTATAAGTAATCAGTTTAGGTTTATGTCATGATGATATTTATCAAGTGGAGAATGAAAGACAAATTTACATCAAAGTTTGTGGGTCAGATTGAGATAATAACCAGAATCTTTGCGAAGATGAAAGTGGCTCAGCAAGGAAATGCAGGAGCTATTGAAGGAATTGGAATATTTTATTATTGTGATGTGTCTGAACTCTGATGCAGATGTATTATAAAGCTGTGTATGCATCCAAACAACATCTCTATTTAATCACTCTGCAATCTAGAATGAAATTTTTGTTAAATGTGAAGTTGTAATGGTATTAATCAGTACAGTATTTCTAATCGAACCGCGACCTTCAGGATTGTTCATTTGTCAAGGTCCGGACTTGTTGCTAAGTGTGTAAGAAGAAAACTTTTAGTGAGAGAAATATTGCGAAGGAGGCTTAAATGCTTACATTGCTTGATAATCAAATGTAATGGCCAAAGGCCTATATATACAAGAGCACCTCATCAATGGACGGTGGAGATCGATCTAATCTAACGATTGTGGAAGACCTTCTAGGTCCTTCCAATATCTAGATCCTTCTACTTTATTATTACATTACAAGCTTTGAGATACTCTAAAATATACAAGAACATTCTAGGGACTTATAATAGCCTCCCTTGGGACATGCATCTTGTTAATATGGCCATGCATGACAATGTGTTGTTGTGTGACAACATCTTCTTTATCAATTCGCTGGAAACATAAATGGAAAGGGCTCATTATCATAGAAGATCAACCTGCTTTCTTTCTACCACCGGATTGGGACGAGTATGCTTTCGTGGCTCAGATAGATAATTTGTTATCAAGAATCTATAAGAGTTTTACTCTTATTCAAAGACAGCAACATATTGACTCGGGTAAATTATGCAAGTGGATTTGACATGATGTAGACTCTTCCAAGGTCGAGCACCTTAACATACTCTATGGTGCCAGGTGCTTCCCTTCTGCATAGAAGAGTTATGCTACCACACCATTTAAGCAACAACAGGTTGAGGAGTCTGTGTTTGAAATCGAGGTGTATTATGAATATAACCACGACTGATTTCTTCTCAAATCTGAAGGATCTGTGTTAAAGGAGCTCAGATTATTATACATACAGAAGTGCTCCAGTTTCGAGCATTAGAAACGCTTAATTAAGCTGATGTCAATCCATTGGGATACAGAATCAGAATCGTTATGGCTTTGGGCTCCTAATCTAGTCAGGTTTCAGAAGATGTCGGGTAAAGAATGGTGCAATAAACATCTTCGCATCTTCTGACACATATTACATGTCTTACCCAAGCCCTTCACATGTGTACTACTAGGACTTTCAACGGAATCACACCATTTTACTGTCCAAATTTAATTGTACAACCCTCAAAGAAGATATCTATTAGCTTGATTTCCTGACATTGAAGACAATTGATAAACCCGAACCTTTGTAGGTATTGTAGCAAAAGCAGGCTAACAGAACTTGTTGCTAGGGAGTAGAGCTCTTTCTTTAAGTATGTATTTCGTTTTCAAATTCTTCTCCGGCTTTTTTCTAATCTTACCCACACCATTTGCATCAACTTTATTTGATGCATTGCCGAGAACCCTTCGTTTGTGACCATATGGTTCATTAGGGGCTGTTGAACGAAGGTTCTCGGAGCACGCAGGAGGTTCCGGTCTGGAAGAACGCACTAGCGTCAGCGTCACATGGTCTGCCAAGATAGCTTATTTCCATCTTGAAAAAGTTAGAATAACATTAACAAACAAGTAGAGCGTTTCAAATTTACAAGTTGGGATAATAAATAAGACTTACTCTATGAAAGAAAGTCCCTAACAAAGGCACTACATAAGCAGGGGAGGGGCCAGGATTATAAACTATGTAGTGCGCAACTACAACTATAACATTATAAAAAGAAAAAAAAATCAAGAAAGACAGAGTAAATGAAAACAAATAAAAAATAATAGTACATAGATATCAATTGAAGTGTTGGACCTTATCTTGGGCTATTGTAATTAATTACTTGGGCCTAATGTTATCTTCAAGTCCTTACGGTCTAACAGTCTTAATTAATTAATTGCCTCTAAAATCCTCAAGTTGTTAATATAATTTTTTTTTTCTTTTCTTGTTTCATGGGTAGTGTGCCAGCACCACCCTGCCCAAACACACACCTCCGCTCATTTCTATGCCGCCGAGCAATTGCTTCTGAAAGTTCAGGATCAGGATTATCATCTCCTGCGAATACTGACTGTGTGCATCCTTTATTTGATGTAATCTGGTGATCAACGTTTTCAAACATTGCCACTCCTTCAGAATATTTATGACCATTATCAACTGTAGAGGTAGTTTTAATTTCACTGCATCTTACAGCTTTCCCTTCACCCGACTTTATCTGGTTATCATCGACCCTTTTAAACACGGCTCCTCAGCATCTTTATGTGTACTAGAGGTATATAGTTCTAGTTTCACCAAGGCTTACAAGCCTCCAAAACATAGAAGCCACTTGATTATTGGAACAACTAACAATAGCAGCTTCCATCGGCTTTTCTAAACCGTTTATCTTAAGACATGGGCCACATGGCCTGGCAGGCCTGATGTGTGCTGCAACTATGTTGAGCTTAACTAGGGCAACAAATTTGTGGCTTCACAAAAGTACTTTTGAGACTGGCGGCAACAAAATCTATAATGCCCTCAAAATTATTTTCCTCAGACTAGTGAACGATTCTGTTCTCCAAGGCTGCTGGCTTGAAGTTCTTCACACTATCAGAAGTAGGGGTGTGCATGGATCGGATCGGATCAAATCCGATCCGGACTTCGGATTGATCCGATCCGAATTTGCAATTTTTAGTCGATCCGAAATTCGATCCGAAATTTCGAATCGGTTTCGGATTAATCCGAAAATAATCGGATCGGTTTCAGATTAATCCGAAAAATCCGAATATTCATTTTTTTTTATTTTCCATTTAATTTTCCCATCATCATTTATCAAAAAAAAAATCGTATTGAAATTCGAAGCATTAAACTTGGCAAGAGACAAGCGTTTGGAACAACAAATTAGACTTGAGCAAATTAGACTAGACATAATTATATTTCACAAACACACACGTATCATCTTACATATACCTTACCAAATCAATCTGGCCAGTGGCCACTACAATGCTTCAAATTCCTACATGTCTATTAAAGACAAAGCTAAGCAGCTAATCTTCAAATCATTCCACCGATCTCGGAAGTCAACCATTAACTGTTGAGGCTGATCTAATCTGGGAAGTGAGTATCTGGGCTTATTCATCTAGATTCAAAACAATACTGGTTGTTCAATTCGAATATTCGAATGGTTGTAAGTTCGTAACAGAAATCTCACAAGGAAGAATCGAGGGATGAGAGAGTATGAGTCTTTCGAAATGGAGAGGTAGACTTAATTTACTGAGAATTTGCAGATCTGTTGAAGATGAATAGAAGAGAGAAAGGAAAAAAAAGTCAACCTATGTTATGTGTTGAATAAGGCCCACATATTTCTTCACTTCCTCGTGTCCCTGAAGAAACTAATTCCTATATTTTAGGTCAACAAAGTCAACCTGGCAATACTCAACCACTTATCCCTTTATCTGTCCACCCATCCAATAATAGACCATTATCTCTCCCCAAAAATAGCCAACTAAACCAAT
This sequence comes from Plantago lanceolata, assembly GCA_028659135.1. Taxonomy (NCBI): domain Eukaryota; kingdom Viridiplantae; phylum Streptophyta; class Magnoliopsida; order Lamiales; family Plantaginaceae; genus Plantago; species Plantago lanceolata. The sequence continues at coordinate 5,334 of JAQRGC012117857.1, forward strand.
CTCCCCGTCCGTTATCTACACCTCCACCTAGCCCACATCAGAATCAGCGTTTAGGCCCAAATCTTGGCCCATTACCTGCTGTCTCGTCCAGCCCATTCCATAATCCAACTTCAGGCCCACTGCTCCCCAACCCGTTCAGGCCAGCTTTTAGCCCATCACAACAACATCCACATACTGGCCCATTCCATCAACACCACTTGGCCCACAGACCTCCCAGTCCTATTCTTAGTCAGCCCACCCTTGCTCCAATCCAGTCCCAGCCCACTATTATACCTATACAATTCAGCTCGCAACCTTTTGCAACATCAAGTACCCCTGTTGTCAAACGTCAAAATAAGAAAAACAAGTGGACTCGTGAACAACGAACGCCTACAACATCTTCCCATTCCGGACAAAGCTCAAATTCTCAGAAAAAACGCTTGCGTACTGGGGAAAAGGGTAAGAAAGTCATTTCCACTCCTGGTAACCAGAAAGATGACTCTGCTATGGAAAATCTCAATGAACCTCCAGTAAAACGTCCTAATCAGAATGTGTCCTCGGCTAGTATTGTACCAGAGGCGAGAGTTGCTCAGCAACCCCGCCTAGCCCAATGAGTTGCATAGCATGGAACTGTCAAGGCTTGGGGGGCCTTTGGACAGTTCATGAATTACGAGACTTGATCCAGGAGTCTCATCCCCAAGTTATCTTTCTCATGGAAACTCGATTGAGGGACTATGGGATTGATAAATTGAAGGAAAGATTTAATCTATTTGGTTTTTCGGTAGCAGCTCAAGGTAAATCTGGCGATTTGGCATTGTTATGGTCTAAAGATACTCTGGTGACGATTATGAATTATTCTAAGTTTCATATTCATGCTGAGGTACAGTTACCCAATAGTGATATTGCTTGGAGATTTACGGGATTTTATGGTGAACCAGATGCGAGTAAGAGACGAACGACATGGGATTTATTGACTCGTCTGGGTGGATTATCACATATGCCATGGTTATGTATGGGGGACTACAATGAAATTTTATCTAATACGGATAAATTAGGAGGTATAGCAGTCAGCCCCTCGAGATTACGAGCTTTTCGGGATTGTGTTCAACAATTAGGACTACAAGACCTAGGCTATAATGGGTTCCACTACACATGGACCAATAGAAGAGCATATCCACATAATATTAGATCAAGATTGGATAGAGCCATGTGTAATACTCAATGGTCAAATTTATTCCCTGGAGCACAAGTCCACCACCGACGGGCATTCTTCTCCGACCATACACCGATTCAGCTAATTTTTTACGATTCGCGTCCAAAACGCAGACAAGGCCGGCCGGGTTTTCGTTTTGAGGCTATGTGGGTTCGACACAGTGACTGCCAATAGGTTATTGAGGAAAGCTGGGACGCCGATCTCGATTTTCCGGCGGCGGCTGCACACTGTAAGGTGGGGCTTCTGAATTGGGGCAAATTTCGGTTTGGGGCTGCCAAGAATCAGATTCGGGTGTTACAGAAGAAACTGGGGGAGCTGCACGAGCAGCCTTTCACGCCGGAAATTAAGGCAGGAACTGCAACTCTGAAACGGGATTTGGAAGAGTTAATGGAGTGTGAGAATATCATGTGGAAGCAGCGGGCTAAAGTTCAATGGAGTCAAGAAGGAGACCGTAATACTCGATATTTTCATCACCAAGCATCAAAGAGACTGGCCAAGAACACTATAGAAGGACTGAGGAACAGTGAGGGGGAATTAATCTCTGATGAGGCAGGCATGAGCAGAATTGCTGAGGACTATTTTCGGCAAATCTTTGCAACAGTTCATCCAATAGAAGAGGCCATCGAATCTGCCATTGAATATATAGTCCCCAAGGTTTCGGCTGAACTGAATCAGGAGATCTGTCAAGCATATTCCGAAACTGAGGTACAAACTGCTCTTTCTCAAATGTACCCTTTAAAATCTCCTGGCCCCGATGGTCTGCCTGTGCTTTTCTTTCAAAACATTTGGCCCATTGTTGGACAGTCTGTTACTATGTGTTGCCTGAATATTCTAAACGGTGGTGTTTTGGATGCTACGCTTAATTTCACTCATATCGTTTTAATACCGAAATGTAAGAAACTTGATTTGATTACTCAGTTTCGCCCCATTTTACTTAGCAATGTTGTGTTTAAGCTTGCTTCTAAATGTATCACTAATAGATTGAAACCTCACATGAACAATCTAATCAGTGAAACCCAATCAGCGTTTATTCCAGGAAGGTTAATTACTGATAATGTGTTGGTGTCTTACGAGCTTAATCATTATCTCAAACGTAAGACTAAAGGAAAAGATAGTTATCTAGCGCTAAAGCTTGATCTTAGTAAGGCCTATGGCAGAGTTGAGTGGATTTTTTTGGAAAAATTACTTCAAAAGATTGGTTTTGCTGATATGTTCATTCACACTATTATGCTTTGTGTCAAGACTGTGTCTTATGCTTTGATTTTAAATGGTTGTGAGTCTTCTCATTTCTCACCTACACGAGGGCTAAGACAAGGGGACCCTCTGTCGCCCTATCTTTTTCTTTTTTGTACTGAAGCACTCTGCTCACTTTTTGCTCATGCCACTTTTATTGGTAGCATTAAGGGTGTTAAAGTTAATTGTCATGCACCTGAAATTTCCCACCTCCTTTTTGCTGACGATACTATGATTTTTTGTAAAGCAACTGTTGAGGCAACTCATTCGATTATGAATATTCTAGATGTTTATAGCCAAGGGTCTGGCCAGGTTATTAATCTGGAAAAATCTATTATAGTCTTTAGTAGAAACACTCTTGCTGAAACTATTACTAGTATTCATAATGTGATGCATGTTCAGGTTGTTGACAAACATGAAAAGTATCTAGGGCTTCCTACCACTATGGGAAAAAGTAAGAAAGAGATTTTTAACTGGTTACGTGAAAAATTTTGGGCTAAGGTTAGTGCCTTTGATGCAAAGTTCCTTTCTAAGGTTGGAAAAGAGGTGCTTATAAAATCTGTCTTGCAAGCCATACCTACTTATGTTATGTGCTGTTTTAAACTCCCCACTGGTCTTCTAAATGATATTGAGTCTGTAATCTCTAAATTTTGGTGGGGAAAGGGAGAACAGAATAGCATGCATTGGATGAAATGGGAAAAACTTTGTCTTAGTAAACGCGATGGAGGACTTGGATTTCGTGATCTTAATGCTTTTAACCTCGCTTTACTTGGTAAAAAGGTATGGCGTATTTTCTCTGAACCAGACTCTCTTTTAAGTCGGGTGCTAAAGGCAAAGTATTTCCCTAATTCATCTATTTTCGAGGCAACTCCTAAATCAAATGCTTCATTCACTTGAAAAAGTATTCTTTTGGCTAAGGATCTTGTCTTCACAGGAATAAGATGGAGAGTGGGAAATGGAAATTGTATTGATATTTGGAAAGATAAATGGGTACCGGGTTATTTTAATTTCAAACCAAAAACCCCGGACTTGTATCAGCAAGGCCCTTTATCTGTTTCTTTTTTGATTAACCATGATTTTACTGAATGGGATCTCCCAACTCTTTCCTATCTCTTTTGGCAGGACGACATAGAGGAGATTTTGAAAATTCCTCTAGCACATGTCAATGACGTGGATATTAGAATCTGGCATTATACAAAGTCTGGAATTTATTCCGTAAAGACTGCGTATCATTTAGCCCTGGACATTTGAAAACGTCAAATTGAAGCTGACACAGGTTCCAGCTCAACTCCTACAATTGCAAATTGGAATTTTGTGTGGAATGCGCAGGTACAAGGAAAGCTTAAACACTTTCTTTGGCGTGCTCTGCACCAGATTCTACCAACAGGGAGTGAGTTGTGTCGTAGGCATGTGGCCTCGTCTATGATATGCACTGTTTGTGGTGAGGATGGAGAAACAATTCTCCATGTTCTGTGAGACTGCCCGTTTGCAAAACAGGTGTGGGCCTTAATACATTTTTCATCTCATCTCATCTCCCTCCCTGCTACAAGTGTTTGGAATTGGGTTACGAGTGTTAAGCTGCGTCTTGACACTGATGGCTTTGCTCTGTTTATAACCTGTTGTTGGAGCCTTTGGTATAATCGTAATAAATTTGGCTACGATGACTGGGACGGTGACCCACAGAAAACTGCACATTTCATCCTCCAGTACTCCAGTTTCCAGAAAAAAGCTGTTAGTGTGCGCTCTGATCCGGATGAGTTGTATGCTGATACTATTTTGGGGCCCTAGCAAAAACCTGAGAATGGGATTATTAAAATAAACGTGGACGCTGCAGTACCGATTAATGGAGCTGCAGGAACAGTGGTTGCAGTTTGCAGGGACCATACAGGACTCATCTTGGCCTGGCAAACACATAGATTGGCCGGAAAAGCTGATGTTTTTTCAGCTGAACTGTTAGCAGTAAAGATTGGTGTTCAGTTGGCAGCAAGAATGTCCTTTGAATCTATTATAGTTGAAGGGGATAATGTGCAGGTGATTCATGCTCTTTGTGCTGCGCAGATTGACAGCCTAGCTCCCCATGGGAATGTGTTGCGAGCTATATTGAACATGTCGACATCTTTCGCAAAAATTGAATTTAATCACATTCGACGGGACGCAAATCAGCTAGCACACAGACTCAGCAAATTCTTGGCTTCAGATTCCTTAGGTTTTAATGTTTTACCTTTTGATTTTGTCGAACAGTCGTAGTTGCTTTTCTTGCATTTTGTTTTCATTACCAGACTTTGGTTTTTCTTTTTGCTACTCTTTTGGCATTCATGTCATGAGATCAGGCTTCTCGGCCGATGTACTTGAGCTTGCAGCTCTCTTTCTTTTGGTGATATATTACAGTCACTATTTTCCTCTAAAAAAAAAAAAAAAAAAAAAAGAGACCAAGAAAGGAGGCAGATTTGGGAAAGTGATTAGGGTTTACTCTCTTTCTTTGTTATATATACTCTCGGTGGGCCTTGAACATAAAAAAAT
>JAQRGC012118463.1:0-12986 GCA_028659135.1 Plantago lanceolata
AATATATCATTTGTAAAAGATATGCATATGCATGATTCACACGTGTACAATGCTTTGAATATTTTTGTTAGTAAATCGTTTTAGGTGCTCGTGCTTTCAACCTTTTTCCTATTTTTCATATTCTCCGGGTAATGCTCCAGTTTGCGTTTTCACTGTATGTGTTCAGCTCTTACTAAAGTTACTCCCCCATTTTAAATAATGGCAAGAAACAGCTAGCTTTCAGCCATTACTTTTGAGGGCCTAGTTAATGCTGACTCCGGAACTCTTACCTTATCAACCCTCATTTGCAAACTTTCCCCTTATAATATGGTACATGAAAACTGTGATTTGGGTAACAATTCTTGGTAAAACACAGTCATCATGGAGAAAGTAAACTCAGTTATCGGTAACTAATAAATTGTAGGCTTGGAACACTCAATTTTACCAGAGAAAGTTATATTATGCATTACTCTATGAACCACTGAACGTCACAATTCCTTGGAGGATGGTAGAGCTTCATACTTGTGTATGTACCACCATTGAAAGCTCTTTGTTTAAATATTGACCTGTAGCTTTAGGTGTACCAGTATGACAAAAAGAAATACTGTGTGCAATGATTTCCAGACAAACCCATCGACCTGATAACATGAGATGTACTCTTTTAGAAAGGTGAAATTCCTTCTCTTGTTCTACGCAAGTGCTTGATATATCTAAACAATAATCTGGAGCAGTACGGATAGGATTCTTGTCCTCTACACCTTTTGTTCTTGGTTGTGAAGGAGCTCTTGAGAACTTTTATACTAATCATTGGTGAATTTCCTAAGTTTCCACATTCTTTTTCTCATTTAACTGAAACACCAGATATGCTATGTGGTATCTTCTGTACGTCCAAACTTTTACTTGTTTCTATCTTGCATATTCTTCGCCGGATAGTTTTTTCCTAGAAAAACTACTTTTTATCCAAAATAAGAGCTGGAAGTTTCGATTTTACTGTGTAGGTTTGGGAAGTAAAAAATGATACATCAGTTCTTACTGGTTTTAGTTCATATCAAGTTCTGAATTTTTTGAGATACCTCTGCGAAATAACAGTAAAAGAAGCTAGTCTTATACAAGCCCGTGCTGTACTATATGTATGATATTGACTTACCAGCTAAACTCTTGAAAAGCTATAGCTCTGTTTCTCTTTGCATAGCAATATATAGTGAAGATTATATAACTTGACATATAAGTGCTTTTCTCCTATTACTTCATGGTGTTGAACCTACAAAAGCAAATCTGAACTTTTGCACTTTGCGCCTTTCTGATCTTTAAAGAGATTTAGAAAAACGTTAGTTTTCTCTTTATTTAAGCTGCTAATGGTGGCTGTGTTGATGTTTCTGAGGTGTTCAATCTCATATTTAATTGCTTTCGTGTTTATTGCAGTTATTCCCTTATCATCTTGCGGAGTATGTCTGCCGTGTTATGAGGATCTCCCCCTTCAAATATTATTGCGATATGTTGTTTGAGGTTATGAAGAATGGTACGAATATATAGTATAACAATAATTTTATCCTAGAGAACTTCATTATATTCTGTGATGAAGAGCTGCTGTTCTATAAAATTATGTTCCATCTTCTTTTGTCAGTTTTGAAGATATTTCTCGTCTACTCATGATTAATATATGTTTCATACCTAGAATAATAATAGAGAAAAAAAGATCTTGTAAATTGAATTCAGTATCTTAGTTTTAATCAATTCTGTTTTTATTATCTTTCTGTCCTAGTCCTATTACGTTATTTTCCTTTTATGAGTTCCAATTGAGTTTTGAGTGTGTGGCCTCTGTCAGTCATTATTTTGATAGAGAGATTAGGACCAGATATTCTTGTAGTGAAATTGAGATATTTATTAGCAATCAAATAAATTTAGCAGATAAATATAGCAATTTGCTACTCCGAAGGATTGCTGTTTTCATATCGACACTCATCTACCTCTATCATCATTTTAGATGCACTTGAGTATTTTTTTAAAAATTAATTTCTAATATGAATTCTGACTCTTCGTTCTTTATACTTTTTCAATTTGTCTGTGTAAACTAAAAGGATAAACCTGAAAATGAAAAGCTACCTTTTCAATAGTCATTTCACCCTTCCCCACTTCTCCTCAGGCAAGTAAAACTCGAACCCTGCTTAATAAGCCTGAGTCTCTAGGTTACACCTTAGTCAGTGAAATTTTATGTTCTGCGTCTGTTTCTTCTAGCTTATTAGCTTACTCTCTGGACTAGCAGCTTTGGACTTGTGTTTTGCTGCGGTTTTAGGCTGGATAGATTAAATTATGGACTTAGATATTTTTATTTATGTTATTTAGATGTTTCATATGTTTGGCAATGTGTTAATAAAATTTATAAGAATGTGTGAAGAAATGACTTTTGAGTTCTGACGTATTTTTATTTCCGTATTTGTTTCATGTATTCGTATTGTTGTTTCATTCATAGGTTTGGGTATTGGTTCTCTATATTCATATTTGTTTTCTATTTTATGATTTTAGCTTTTCTTCTAATTTTGTTCCTGATTCGATCTTTTTGTCTTAAATGTATTTGCAGAACAACCATACGACAGTATTCCAAATTTTAGTGCAGCAGATGCCTTGCGGCTTACAGGGATAGGAAGAAATGAATTTATTGACATCATGAACAAATGCAGATCTAAGGTAGGGTTTAAGTAGACCTTGCAACCCCTTTGTGCCACGCTAAAAATCATTACATATGTAGCACTTGCAGCATACTAGTGACTATGTCAGACTATCAGATCATTGTATAGCATGATGTCATGGCCCTGTTTTGCTATAATATTATCTTAAACAGATTAGCAACAACCTTCAGGCACCATTGTTGCCTATTAATCTTAGCAAAAGCATATTGCTTGTAATAAAAAATACCAACTCCTCTCTTCTCTTTTAGTATTAACTATTAATTGAATACTATATCATCTTCTTTTTGCCTCATTTTGGCCAGAAACTGATTCATTGAAGAATGTAAGTTCATTATCAGAGATGTTATAGGGTCCGTGAGTACCGCTGCAAGAATACTTATTCGTGATTGAAGTTGGCTATACTTGGTGCACACATATCATGTTAATATTACTCGGTCCATACTCCGCAGTCCACACACATATGAAATATATATCATGCTGGTTGTAGTTGCAAAATAAAGTCCTGAGTTTCATAGGCTGCTTGATTCACTAATATTTATAGCGAACATAAACCTATTGATGGAGTTTTTACTTTACAAAATAAATCTGATTATGCTCTAACCATATATGAAGTACATCACAAGTGACAACCATGTTATCTTTTTTTCCTGTCTGACTTAATCTTGAACTTCTTGGAGCCTTCCAGAAAATAATGTGGAAGCTGAACAAGTCAATAGCTAAAGAACTCCTGCCAGTAGAACCTGTTGATTTTGTGATTGAGCCATGGTGGGGAGTCTGTTTAGTCAATTTTACCCTGGAGGAATTCAAGGTGAGAAGTCTCTAATAAACTTTTCTTCACATATAAACTGTTGTGGTATCACCCCATGCTAAGTCTGATTGATGAACTCCACTCCCCCAACCTCATCTTTGTGCACTTCTTTTCCCAGAAACTGTCAGAAGAAGAAATGGCGACAATTGATAAAATCTGTAAGGAAGAGGCGAATTCATTCATCCTTTTTGATCCTGAAATTATTAAGGGTCTCCATCGCCGTGGGCTTGTCTACTTTGATGTTCCTGTCTATCCTGATGATCGCTTTCAAGGTAAGCTTGCATCTGCTGTAGATCTTTAAATGTAATCTGGTATATCCTCCGTCTGATCTTTAGTTCCCTACTTTATTTTGTTGACTTTTTAGGGCTCGTTTGACATCAAATTATTTCCAAATCATACCATAAAAATAATTAGAAAGTTCATATTATGAAATTATAATGAAACAAGTGACTTGCATTGCATCGTACCTTATTTAATTTGCATATTTCTGAAAAATATTGACTAATTTAAGGTAACATACTTGAAGTACCTTCTACTTTCACCCCGTTAATGTACTAAAATGTGTAAGTAAGTTGGTATCTCCTTTTAATCTTAAATGTTTACAACAGAATCTCAAGTAAATTTACGATTTTGATATGGCTATTTCAGTTTCTAGGCTTGAAGGATTTGTTTCAAACAGGGAGCAGTTATATGAAGATCCTATTGAAGAGTAAGATTCCTTTCTTATCTTTCTATGTTTGGACAAATTATACAGTGACCTGAACTTTGGATTCTGGTAATAGGTTGCTTTATGCTGTGTTTGTGGTGTCAAATGAGAATTCAACTGTCGCTGAATTAGCAACAACATTACAGGCTGATCTGTCTCAGCTACAAGCTGCTGCATCCTTCGCTTGTCGACTTGGTTGGGCAGTTAAACTTATAGATCCTGGCTCTATACTTCAAGAATCAAATGGTACAGGATCTCCTAGAAGTTTGCTCATTGATGAAGAAGATGGTCTTCGTGGTTCTGTGAGCTCAGCAGGTATATCTAGTGATGGAAATGTTCTCCAACAGGGCGATATATGGACAGAAAATTCTAGCTCAGCCGATTGTACACGTGTAGCTTTTGTTGTCGATGCTAATATAACATCTTATCTTATGATGGGGTCTGTTTCACCAGGTTTGACCTCTACCTCTCTTGGCAGTTTGTCTTTCGTCTTGGAAATATATATGTTTACTTCAACGTATTGGTTCACTGCTATGTTTGGATTGCGATTTTGGTCAAAATCTGTTGATTTCTTGATAAGATATGGTAATTGTTGGAATGGTCCATTGGCTTCTGGATGTCTTTATAGAACTCTACATGTTTAAGTAACCTATCCTATATCATTTTGGAATAAAGAAGACAGCTTATCCTCGTCAGTGCTAATTAATTGCCTCAATATTTCAAATTTTGCAAAATCCTTACAATCTCTACCATATAAGCAAAGAGAAGGCATGTTTGCCATAAGTCAGTTCTTTCCCAGTTATTTATCTTGGACATTCAATGGACCTATAACCAGATCTTCCACTTCTACTAGGAGAGGTTCATGTCGATCGGCCTATAATCCCTCATTTTATATGTACCAGCAGCTATCTTGGCCTACTTGTTTGATAAAAGCAGAAAGTCGTTGAGTTATGTGAATTATTTTATTTGCTTTCTCGTAAGAACATGCTGTGACTCTACTCTTATTATAGAAACTTATTGGGAGAAGATAATAAATAGTTCATCTAATCCACTTTATCTGTGAGTTCAGATCTTTAGCAGACTGTTGGTGAACGGCTTTTAACTGAAATATAACTAAAAAGAGAGAGTTAAAAGCCAGAACTTAACCTAAATAAAAGAGAAACAGAATGAACTAGAATTCTCATTTCCAAATATAAGAAGTTTAAGTAAGCATAGTATTCGTAATAGTAATATTTCATTCCTTGTTTCCATCGCAAACATATCTTACATCTTCTTTTGTCTTCTCAGCCCAAACTGCTTCCTGAATAATATTTTATAGGCAAACTATTGCTTTCTTCCTATCTCCTTACACATGGATCTTTTAGAAATATTACCTGATACTTGTAAACTTGTGTTTGTTGTCATTTTGTATGACTGCTGCACCATCGTTGCCTAGCAGTTACATTATCATGATTAATAACATTGGCTAACATTTATGCTCTCTAATTTCTTGTACAGGTCTAAAATCTCATGCTGTGACACTGTACGAAGCAGGAAAACTAGGTCATGCAAGTATGTCAGATCTTTGTAAAGATCTTTCTACACTTGAGGGGACCAAATTTGAAGGAGAACTGCAGGAGTTTGCTAATCATGCTTTCAGCCTCAGATGTGTTCTGGAATGCCTAATTTCAGGAGGGGTGCCTAGTGGTGGAGAAAAAAGTGATATGGTATCAACAGTAGATGAGGAGGGTGCTAAAGAATCTGACGTTTTTCACGAGATTGAGCCTGAGAATTCAGGTATTGAGAAATCTGAGTTAAATTTGGAGGAGAATGTGCCTTCAAGAATGCCAGAGGGTGATGATGTTGCTGTGTCCTCAACAGGGAACATCAGAGATGAAGATTTCTCTTCATTAGCCAGTGAAACAGATTCTTTTTCTGAACATCCTCCTGTAGATACGAATTCTCAGACTGATGAAAAATCAGATTCTGTTGAAGGTAGTGTTGGAAAAGAGATGAAGAAACAAAGAAAATATCGAGTGGATATTCTTCGCTGTGAAAGTTTGGCTGCTTTGGCTCCAGCTACTTTGGACCGTCTATTTCTCCGTGATTATAACATTATAATGTCAATGATTCCGCTGCCTCATTCTTCTGTTTTGCCTGGACCGAAGGGCCCCATCCACTTTGGTCCCCCATCACATTCTTCCATGACTCCCTGGATGAAATTGGTGTTATACTCTGCTGTTTCTAGTGGACCTCTTTCAGTTGTTCTGATGAAAGGTCAGTGCTTGAGATTGCTTCCTGCCCCACTAGCTGGCTGTGAGAAAGCATACATATGGTCATGGGATTCATCCACTGTTGGAGGTTTAGGAGGAAAGTTTGAAGGGAATTTGGTAAAAGGGGGCATACTTTTACACTGTTTAAATTCACTTCTCAAGTATTCAGCTGTACTTGTACAACCTCTGAGTAAATATGATCTTGATGATCGTGGAAAAGTTGTAACACTGGATGTTCCATTGCCTTTGAAGAACAGTGATGGTTCAATGGCCTGTATTGGGGAGGAACTGGGACTTTGCGGCAAAGAAAGTCCGAAGATAAACTCTCTATTGCATGATATTTCAAATAAAGTAAATTTGTGGTCCATTGGTTATCTTCGCTTATTGAGACTGTTTAAAGAGAAGGATTCACAAAACTTTTCTGCCGATGATGAGTATGAATGGGTCCCATTGACTGTAGAATTTGGAGTTCCACTTTTTAGTCCCAAATTGTGCAATAGTATCTGTAGAAGAGTGGTTTCTTCTCAGTTACTACAAACAGATTTACGGGACAAGCATCATGAAGCAATGCAAGACTTAAGAAGCCGGTTACGTGATGTTTGTGCAGAGTACCAAGCAGCAGGTCCTTCTGCAAGACTTCTTTACCAGAAAGAGCAAATAAAGGAAAAGGATCGATCCCGAAAACTAACAACTTATGCGAGTGGGAGATGGAATCCACTTGCAGATCCTTCATCTCCTATTTCAGGTGCCTTAAGTGAGCACCAAAGGTTAAAACTTGCTAACAGACAGCGCTGTGGAACTGAAATCTTGAGTTTTGATGGTAACATATTGAGGTATATCATTGTTTTGTCATCTTTATTGATAATAATAAGGATATAGATTCTTGTAGTTCTGATATGTCACTTTTTGCACGTCAGGGAATAGTTGTTTCCCTTCCCTTTTCCTTGTGTCTGTGCCACCGAGATCAAATCAAAGATTATTCATTTTCTGCTTTTTAATGCTTTAAATGTTTGATTAATGAACATGACAATTATTATTTTACTCCTTACGAAACGTCAAGGTATGTATATGTGTGTTCATTATTGTTATTTTTGGTTACGTTTTAAAGACAAAAGAAATTAGAATCCTACCAATACTGCTTTCTGTTTACCAGTCATATTGTTGTGCTATATAAGCGCGCATCGAGTCTTTGTTTTACCTATCGAAGAAGTTGACTTTCGGAGGAGAATATTATCCTTCTCATAGGAGTTGGGGACTCCAATGTAGCATACTCCAGTCTGTTGGGTGAAAAAGGCCCGGTAGTATGTTAAAGAGTTTCCAGCTCAAGAGATTTTCTAGTTTCAAATATGAAGAATAACTAATCTGGTGTTGAGTCCACAAAATCTGTTCCGCTCCTTATGTGCTTTATATGATTTTTCAGATCATATGCTCTGACTCCAATTTATGAGGCTACCTCTAGAACCATTGAAGATTCACAATCTGCGGGTACTGCTAAAGGTGAATCAGAGGATGCTGATAACAAAGAAGTGATCCTTCCTGGTTTGAACCTTCTCTTTGAGGGGTCTCAGGTGCTTCCTTTTGAGATTGGTGCTTGTCTGCAGGCTCGTCAACCTGTTTCCTTAATAGCTGAGGCATCAGCTGCATCTGCATCTTTGTCAGTCAAATGATAAATTTCTAGATTCAGCAGACCTTAACATACCTCAAGATAGCCTGGTATGATATTAAATTTCATTGGTTATGATGTTCTTGCTTCTTCTTCGATATTTTTTTCTCCAACTTTAACAGTTGTTGAAATGGTTATATATCCATGGCCGAATGTGTGTTATTTTTTCTTACCTAATCAATGTGCAATATTTTCTCTCTGATATGAAGACTAAAAGGTTTCAAGTACAGAACTATGCTGAATTGCTGATCTATGTGATTTGGTATTTTCAGTATATACATACATAATTTGCTTTGAGGTTTTGATTAGTTGTACATGTATAATATGTTATATGTGCGAGAGCAGTTATTATCAGTCATATCTCGTAGCATTAGTATCGTACATTTTTATCATATGTGGATGAAATTCACCCAAAAAAGTACTATAATTGAAGTAAAAGAGAGAGAAGACAAGCAGAATGCATCGTGAATTGCAGAAACTGTGTTCAAGAACATTAGAGGATTGTAGTACTAGTTCCATCATGGTATTTCTCCATTTTACACTCTGAAAGAATGTTAACACATGCTAGTTTTACATTCCATTAAATAATCTTGTCTATAGGCTCTACTTCACATCTAAATTCTCACAATATAGAAGCTGTGATGGCAAGGGTTATCACATGTGAAAAAGAAAAAGAAAAAAACAGAACTGAGGAACGAGTTATTTGTGCCGTATCTACTCTCTGCATTTTTAAAATTTCTCTGCGGTCAGACTTTACCACCCATTTGGGAGGTAAAGAGGGACACAACTATGAACTATATCTCAGATAGTAACGTTTTTGTCATTTCCAATTTTCAGGTTTTAATGACTTTACTTGGCTTGGTTGTGTGCTTTACTTGTAACGGCACATCTGCTCATATGTGTTTCTTGCAACTCTGCTGGAAAAGTAAGACGCAACAACTCTCTGCAAGATGGATGAGCACACCGGAGAGAATACTAGTACCATGTTATAGAGTGAACACATGAATTGGATTATTGCTCTTGCCATCAATTTATTTTATTTATTTATGAAATCTTCTGAGAATGTCTGGGAAGTTCATTTTACCTTTAATCCATAGAAAGTGAAACTGATAAAATACTCTGTTTTCCCTGAAAAAGACTAGCAGCATGTCTGTGATTTGATTGTTAAGATTCTCACGGTGGAAACCGTTGTAATGAATTAGCTTGGTTAAGTTTTGGGACTTGTCTTCACGGTGGAATCAACCGTTTCTTGTTTTGGTTAAGTTGGATATGATGCTGATGAGTGATGAGTACTAATAGTGAATAGTGAACAACTGGAAAATCATGAACACAAAGGAAATGGGGAATGCAAAATGGAGACTCGTTCAAATGCATTGTAAAGAAAACAAGAAAACCGTTTGCTACTTGAGAGTTTATACTAAAACAAGCCACTACAAGATTAGCTACAATCTCATAAACTAAGGTGTCTTTACAAGGGGAAATTCTTATGTAGACCCGGGGTCTATGAGAAACTCATAGACCTTGTGGCTTAAAATGCACCACATCATATCATGATTGCACATGGCCCACAATCATTTCATGTGTGGCGCAATTATAGCCATATGGTCTATGAAATAACTCATGGACCAGGTCTACCTTAGAATTTTCCCTTAAGGCACTGACATTGTTCTGAGAAATTCGGCGTCGAAAAATTGTACCTTTGCCAGAGCGGTATTACTCGTTTTGAAACTAACTATACTAGTAATAATTTCCAAACATGTCCGAAGGAGCATTTATCAGAACAGTAAACAGTTCGACACGAACATCAAAAGAGAGGAGAGTACGTTTCAGGCTGTTGACAGCTATTGACCAACAAAAACATACATAAGTACATAACCAAACTCTTCACTATATCAATAAACAGAAAGACTTCAGTTACAAATTTCAGTTGAATTCATAAGTTTTCTCCATATACCAAACTCCCTTTTATACTATGGTTCCGCGAATTCTTCCTGTTGGAGACCATATTTGAAATCAATCTGGATGGAATCATTGTTGTCTTCAACTTCAACATTATCATCAACCTCCGTATATTTCTCGAAGTAGCTTCTACCATCCTCCTCACTGTCCTCATCTTCTGTAAGGTCACTATCCTCATCGTCAGAAGGGTAAGCTGAATCCAAATGATTGTACAGTTCTTCATGTCCTTGTTCTTTTGCAGCCGCCATTTGTTCAAGTTCATATCTTAGCTGGATCACCCTCGTTTGCAGGGTTGAAATATGGTTCAAGATTGCCTGTTGCCTTTGAAGTTCAATTGATCGTGCCAAGGCTTTCCTTTTCGTCAAAAGATTCGCAGGTCTCAGCAACGACGGTCGTTTATACTCTCTGCCCCGGAATACAATTATTGCATACCCTTTGGATACTTTATCTACTGAAACCAATACACCACCACTCTCTGCTTCAAGAGATAATGCAATGTTCTTGACCTCCTCAATTTCTTTAGCCTTGACCATAATCTTAACCAGTTCGCGATATTTCCAGTGCAAGTGCATATTCTCGACAGTACCACCAAAAATCCCACGCCTACCTAGAAGTAAAAATGCCTTCATCCTTAAACCAAGCTTCCTGAACATAAACCGTTCTTCATCGCTTAGACTTTCTGGATCATCTTCATGATCTGCTGGATTTAAAGACTCCTCGACCTTTGACAAAGCTCTTTCAGCTTTCATTACCTTTCTTTCTGCAAGTTGAAGCTTATTTTCAAGCTTCCTGACAAGGTCAGCATGCCTTGATACCTCTGCTTCTCTCATCACCTTTTGCTTGTAACTATCATCAAGACGCTTACCCCATTTACTGTCGGCATCTAAAGTTTCTTTTAGCGTACCAGCCATTCCAGATTCATAGGTCTCCACAATACTTGGCGAAAGAAAGGCTGAAGCTCTCAACCGTGCTTGTTCTTCTTCGTTTTCTAAGGACCTGGCCAATCTCTCCTTTTCCACCAATGCTTCTGCAACATCAGGAGACAAGAAGTTCTTCCCTCTATAAAAGACCAAATAGTCCTTGTTTATTGAGAGCAGCACACCTCCAGTTAATCTCTTGAGATCTTCAGCCATCCTCTCACTTGTAGTCAACTGAACCCCACGCTTGAGTGCAATCTTGGCGATGGAACTTCTTTCCCATAACTTCACCATAGCTGCTGCTAATCCTTGGTGCTGCCTGCTTCTTCCCAGTGCAAAATGTGGTGGCAGGATCTTGGCAAGCCTTCGTAAATCTGTTGCTTCCTTCACACCAACTGAAGATCTCACACCATAAGGAAGTAACCGAAAAGGAGGTTCATAATTAGCGATAACTCCTGGGAGTAAATCTGCATCCACTGGGAGTGGACCGTCACCCGGCCAATCTGTATACCTTGGGCCTAGACTATCTAACAGTTCATCTATTTCATCCTCATACTTCACTTCAGATGAACTTTCCATGTTATGCTCTGGATTGACCCTTGTAGATTCAGTTTGAGGAGATGAAGAACCACGACCAGCTATGTTTACAAGAGAGGCCCCTGGCGGCACTTCATTTCTTCTGAGTGCATTTTTCTTCAGGTTTTCTCCAAGATCTTCTTCATACGTGACACCCCTATACAGAGTAACAGATGTTCCCGATCTCCAGATAACTAATCCACCAGTTCTACGCTCCAAATTTTCATGTATCCGCTTCATATTAAGCGCGGCAGCCCCCTCAACCTTCAACCTACAAACCTCAGAAGTCCTCCACTTCTCACGTATGGTCTCAACCACCTGTTGTGTCACCCCTACACCGGTAATTCTGGTTTTGTTCTTTATCCGGAGAGACAAGTTCTTCAGCCTCCTGAGCTCCGATTCAGGAAGTGTCAACTCCGCCAAACTACGGCTCTTTCTGCTATCCACGGTCGGACTTTGTTCCTTTTTCTCCCATGGGAATCCCAACTCACCACTCTTTATTGTATGCTCAACATTAAAAACCTCAATCTCATCCACCGAGCCTCGTTTCCGTATCACTCGACCCGCATTCTCCCTAACACTCATACCACCACCATCATCATCCATGTAACCAAACTTTTTCAACTTGTCTACTATCCTCTCCATTGTACTACCACTAGCGGCGTAATCGACAAAGTTTTCATCAGACACTACTGGCTTAGAAGTTTCATTCCAACTATCCAACCACGAACTACTACACGAAATTAAGCTACTCTCATCCTTAGCGGAATTCAACCTAGAGGCCCTTTTAGGGTTTTCCAGTGATGATGAATAGATGGTTTTTGTTCCTTTGAAGGGAAATGAATAAGCATAGCGTAAGCATACCAGAGTCGTCGGAGCGAAGACTGAAGTGGTGTGGTGGAATGGATCCAGCAAGAAAGCCCTTTGGGTATGAAATTGCGAGCTGGGAGTGACAACCATGGCTTTGAAGAACTAAGGCGATTTCAGACCTGCTGTATATAATTCATCATAAATACGAAAGGATAAAGCTCAATTTGAATCTGTGGGGGAGAAGGAGAAGCTTAATTTGAGGATGAATGAGGGTTTGATGGATTCTGTTAGGTGTTTCGATTTGGGGGTTAGGGTTTGCAGGAAGGTGATTGATTGTTGATGAAGATGAAGATTTTATGGAAATGATTTCTCCGCTGAATGATATCAAAATCTCTGGGTTTTAGGATTTTCAGATATTATCATTCAGGGGCCAAATTTTTTTTTGGTACTGTAGAATGGTACCTCGCCAATTTAGGTACCTTAGAATGACACCGTCCAATTTAGGTACTTTACAATAACACCATATCCAATTTAGGTACTCCGGTCAATTTTCCGACTAGTCAAACCGGAAAACTCAATTTTGACTTTAAAAAATAAATTTTTTTAAATGTAAATTAAATTTGGGACAC
>JAQRGC012118835.1:0-25780 GCA_028659135.1 Plantago lanceolata
TTTCGTCTGAACAGAACGGAAGTACAGTACAAAATATAACTAAGCAAGCCTGAACAAAATGAGTAAGTATCCTGAGAAACTGACTTTCCTAATACATTAGGAAAATCAAGTTTTTTAAAGCAACCGATTTATTTAAAAACCACCTCTAACAATAGAACTAATTATAAAAAGTTGACTTTCCTAATGTATTAGGAAAGTCAGTCTTTTGTGAGACTTTAGCGAACAAAATTGAACAGAAGTGAACTGAAAATAATGAGTTTTCATGTGAAAAGAACACCGCCTAAATTAGAAGTAAGACTCGTTCCAGTTGGTTTAGGTGTCGCCGGCTTTGAGGGTCTAGTTCATACACGCTCCAGTCTCAAAGTTGTATTCGAATGGGTTTGAAAGTTTTGGGTGTTGATTGTTGTGGACTCGTTTTGAGGGGTTAAGGGTTTGGTAGGTTTAAATTTTCAGGTTGTGTTTCACGGACAGATCTGGTAGCGTCTTTAACGTTTGTATTTGTTCCCGATCATCCCTTACGCTTTTTTTTAATTTATAAAATAAAAATTTTGCCGTTTCAAAAAAAAAAGCATCCCTTATGCTCTTTTTTAATTTATAAAATGAAATTTTTACCGTTTAAAAAAAAGAAGTAAAAATTTCATTCAATACAACTGTGAGTTTTTGAATTGAATATAATAAATTGAAGTAGTATAAATTTAAATTAATTAAATTTGAAGTGGATAAAATTGAATTGAAATGAAGACTGGTTGAAATTAAAGTGAACTGACCAAAATATACTCACATAAAGAAGGAGATTCGTTATTATAACTTGACTGAATCATCATAAATTAATTACTGTAATTAAATTCCGAAAATCAAATCCAGAGAGAGCATTGAAGTTATCATCGCTCCCCACCCATCATTAAATTTAAAATATTTGGCGAGAGACAAGAAAACGAATATACACAATTCACAAAGTACAGTGAAAAAGACCAGCAAGAAAACGAAGGAGGAGAAGAAGAAGAATAAAAGAGAAGAGCCGGTTCTTGTTTAACAGAGAGTAGAGAGAGAGAGAGGGAGCTTACAGCTGTTTGCCTTTAATGTCTCTTCGTTTCTAACGAGGAGCTGCTTCGTTTCACTCCAAAACTCTGTTCGACGCCCATTTTTCTATTCTTATCTTCCAAACCCACAAACCCCTTCTCTTGTTTTTGTTTTTGCTGTCTGTGTATATAATAGATTTGTAGATTCACTCAGATACTACTACTACTACTACTACTAGTCTGTCTTTCTTTCTTGGGGAGTTGGTGAAAATGGCTGAGGCTATCTGCATCTTGAACAAGGTCTGTCTGTTCTTTTTTGGTACTACTACTTGCTTGTGTTTATGTTCTGTTTGTGATTAGCTGTTGAGGATTTGAGCTTTTGGGGTTTGGATTTGGCTGTGTTTAAAGTAGGAATTAATCTGCTTCAAATTTAGTGTATAAAAGTGTATGCTGGTGTGTTTAGTTTAGTTAACAAATCTTGAATCATTGGCTGTATTTTTATTTAGTTTGAGTAGAATGGATTTTCATTTGTTTCCTTTACTGTTTGGTTCTTTTGAGAGTTGTTTTCTACTTTTCTTGTTAATTTGGTTTTATAGCCCATTAGTTTCTTGCTCTCATCCCTATGTTATCATCAAAGAGAGACAAAAAAGTAATGGTTGAAAATCAATGTTTGAATATGAGAGATGGAAAAAGGAGATTGTAGCTGTGTGAGTATGTTGTTCATCTGTCTGCATCTCCAGTATGTAGTTTCATTATTGGACTAATGCACTGGATCCCATCGGAACTAGCTTGCTTCGTCTAGGGTTATAGGGTAGTTTTGGGATGGGTGAACTAAGTACTAGTACTAGTGTTGCATTTCTTTTCATACTTGGGGGGCAACTATGAGCGGCTTGGCTCGTGAGTTTTTCGTTATAGATTTGAGGCATTCGAAAAGAATTTCTTTTTAGTTCCGTTAATCTGGTTTTCATAATGAAGTCATTCATTTGCTACTATGTGATAGTAGATGTGGTGTCTATAAGCAGTGCACTTCAAGGTATTTTGTTGTTACAAGTTGTACTGAAGATAGATTATTCGCTTTGTTGTGATTTGCAGGGCACTCTACTTATAAAACCTCCCAAGAGATCCCAGGCTTCGATGAGAGTGATAGTGTTAGTTTTCGCGATGGTGTGTGCTGTTTATATATGCTCAGTCTGTCTAAAGCAAAATAACATTCGTACCCGTACAGATCTCCTGGAAGTTGAATTGAATCAGAATAAAGATTGTAGTGATAGATACATTGATAGATCTCAGACTCCCTACCTGCATTTCCCAAAACCAACCACCTTTAGCAGGTAATTTCTCTTTTCATTTTCGTTCAAACTAAAATATCGGTCCTCTGGAGTTTGTTAGTAGAAAGAATTTATTTGTTTGTTTGCATGTCAGGGCTGAATGTGCCTGTAATCCAGTACGGCTTTTCACCATCGTGTCGGTGCAAAGATCTGGGAGTGGATGGTTTGAGACTCTATTGAATAGCCACGTTAATGTTAGTTCAAATGGAGAGATATTTTCTAACAAAGATAGGAGAAGCAACATTTCTTCTATATTCTCGACTCTTGATACAGTTTACAACATGGACTTGTTTACTAGTGCTTCCAAGAATGAGTGTTCTTCTGCAGTTGGCTTCAAATGGATGCTAAATCAGGTACTTATGATTTATGAATGTATTCTAGTCCTACAAATTCAAGTATGCATATAGCAAGTCACGAAATTCAATTCTGTCTGGAAAAAAAAATCAGAAAAATGGAATTGGTAAAGTGAAGAAATCTTATCTTGGCACATAATTTTTTTAGTGTTGTGCAGAGGAAAATAATTACCTATATCAATAATCTTTTTAGGGATTGATTGCACACCATAAAGAAATAGCAGAGTATTTTAACGATAAAGGTGTCTCGGTTATATTTCTCTTCCGGAGGAATCTTCTGCGCCGGATGGTTTCGGTGCTTGCTAATTCATACGATCGATTCGCAAAGCTTTTGAATGGCACACATAAGTCCCACGTCCACTCACATGCAGAGGTAACCATCTATCACCTTGTTTTTAACTCCAAAACAGTCCAACTCGAACTGCATTTGTATTTAAAAACCGATGTTGCACCTTGCAGGCGGACACTCTTTCCAGATACAAGCCTGTAGTGAATTCGACATCACTGGTCACAGATCTAATGATGATGGAGAAGGTGGTTTTGGAGGCACTGGAGTACTTCAGTGGAACTCGACACATTGTTCTATACTATGAGGACCTCGTTAAGAATCCTAGTGTAAGTTGCTTTGTGCACCCAGTGAGAAATCTCGGCCAATGAACTCGCTATTGATTTCACTACAAGCACACTAGTAGTTTTACAGAACCAATCAATGGTGCCTTGTCTGTGTGGAAAATGCTGATTTCCGAAAGTTGAATAATTTGCAATTTCCAGTTTGCTGCTTTTTTATTCTTCAGCACTTTGAGAAACACCCTTCAAACTCACTACACATCACTCTCCCATGACCTTTTTCTGAAATTTCGCCCTTTTAGAGAAGTTTGAAGTTTGAACTATTGTGAAGAGCCCCTAATTTCACAGTATAAGATTCACGTCTCCGTTATATGGGATTTATCCCAGTTCTTCAATATTAACAAGTAAATTCTACTGATAAGTTAACTATTGTTGGTTGGTTCTAATATAATAATGAAATGGATGTTGTAACATGAAATAGTACTTGAAGTATTTTGTTTTGAACAAGGCTCATACTTCTCTGATATGCTCGTTTGCAGAAAATGGTGGATGTCCAGCGGTTCTTAGGCCTGTCTGAGATGGAGCTTAGTAGTAGGCAAGTGAAGATACACAAGGGTTCGTTGTTGGATCACATCAAGAACTGGGATGAGGTGAACAAGACTCTCACAGGAACAGTTTATGAGCGATTTCTCCACACCGACTATAGTTAGATTAGAAGTGAAGAATCTAACTCTCTAATGAAAGCTGACATATTGATGAATCTCTTGGAGGCCCTTTACCCGGGGATCAATTGGATTTCCTTGCTGACAATTCCACGTGATCAGTACAACTTTTGAACGTCATGAGCTTCATCAAGAATTTTCCAGGTGGTCAATGTCAAAGTTGATCATCACAAATGTTGTTTGAGTAGCTAGATATCACAGCAAGTTGATCGCCGTGTTGTTTGTTGTTTCTTTCCTTCCACGGGTCTTCTGTTTTTCGTAGTCTTTTTCTCTGTGTTTCCGGTGTTCGTTTATTTCCCCATTTTTTGTTCTTTTACAGTTCCTTGTATCATACAGGAATTGTATATTTGTGTAGCTTATCTGCTTATGTATAGACATTGTTGAAGCAAATGGAAAAATCTTCTGAAAGCAGTTTCAGCATTTTGTAGTGTCACATATCTTGTGGACCTTATCTAAGGACGAAGACAGTCAAACCTCAAACACACTACAGTGTTTTGTAGTGTCTCATTTTGTAGTTCAAATGAGAATCTCTGAACTGAATGAACTTGAAGTTGTTAAACCTGGTAAAACAATATTGTATTGATACATGAGATGTGTGTTTGACTGTTCAAGAATGTTAGAGAAATTGCGATGGGATTAATTACACACGTCTTTGTTAGTTTGAACTTTTGAGATAGTTGGATTCCGAAGAAAGAAGACATGAATTAAGATCGTTCCTTGTCTTGCAGGCCGCCAGTATTCTGTCAAATTAAACAACACTTTAGTTGGTATGTTATATAATTGTGATTTGTGAGTGATAATAGTAATAAACTGTCAACAGTGCTAATGCACTACACAACAGCTAGTGAAGTAGAGAACCAAATGGCCTTTCATTTTTCAAAATTTGGGTGGTTGAAGTAGAGAAAGGTTCCATACTTCCATAGCTCTGGGAGCCAACCTTTGACGGTAACATTAACACACAAATTCA
Organism: Plantago lanceolata; assembly: GCA_028659135.1. Taxonomy (NCBI): domain Eukaryota; kingdom Viridiplantae; phylum Streptophyta; class Magnoliopsida; order Lamiales; family Plantaginaceae; genus Plantago; species Plantago lanceolata. Next base: position 4,957 of record JAQRGC012118835.1, read on the forward strand.
TTCTCAAGAAACCAATAAAAAAAAGTATGGCATGCTACTTTAAAGGATAGATCATATCCCCCACCAATGAGGGCCTTACATTTCTTTTAAAGAGGGCGGACGCCCCCTTATGCACCCCGATTCCACCTCTGCATGAAGCTGCATGCTCTCTCCCTCTCTCTCTCACAGCACCCCACAAGGCCACACTCAGTCTACAGATTCACTATGCTTAAGATCGAGTGTCCATTAAATCAACAGCCGCAATATGTGTGGAATCTTCGTTAGAACTTACATGCATTTTCACCAAAAGGGAAGCTAAAACAAGTAAGGAACCGAATTAACACACTTTTTAACTTGATTATTTTCACACTGTCACTGACTCACTATGGTGCTTTATGGTGACTTCACTTCTGTTTTAGTATAAATAGCAACAGATTATCAGAATTCATTCATAAGATACTCAAAGATATATCACTACCTAGCTAGTACTATTACTATTATGGAGTTTTTAAGTGCTACTACAGTTAGTCATGGTAACAAGAACAACCCTTATGGGATTGTTGAGTATGACGATTTTAAACTGTTTCTCCAAACTCTTGCGCGAAAAACTACAGATTTAAACCTTGATTCTCATGGAGAAAGTATCGCATCCAACGCTCAATCCTCTAACGAAAGGATCACTAATTACTCACCTCTGCCCGATCATCGTTTTAGTATCAGTCAAGGTACGCACGTATAACTCATCGAACACTTACATTTTGCTATCCTTGGATATAGTAATATAGTAAATCTATCTTCAAAAGTGTACTTACTAAACAATGCACATAGGAAAGCAACGTCCAAACATGCATAACATGGAGCTCTTGGAAGATAAATATGCACCAGATTTTAACAGTCCATCACTGGTAAGCATTCATTCTGCAGCAGTTAGTTCACCAGCCAGAAGTTCATCATCGACTACCGACTCATGGAACGTTGAGAATGATCCAGTTTTCGACCCCCACCAGCTCGGAACTGTTACTTCAAATTGGAACCAAAGCACATCGAAGATAATGCTGGATAAACTGGTGAGTGATTTGGGAAATTTACTTGATACATGTGAAGATGATCAAGGATTGAGCTCGGTTGCAGAACAGATCTTATCAGACGAGTTGCTGTTTCTAAATGCGGTGTTCCATAAACACGGGTATGATTATGAAGAACATTGATAGTACTATTCAAATTTTACTAAGAACTTGTTGAATAATTAGTAACTTGTTGTTTTCACTATTCACAGATCAAGGTACATTATCAAACTCATCAAAAAGATTAAGAGGACAGATTATGCCTTCACTCTGACTCGAATTCTTGCACCTTGGTTCTATCAAATGACAACTCATCACACAGCTCGGTTCGTCGTTGAAAGCTGTATGCACTACTTAGGAACCGGTCCAAATGAGGTACGTACGTAATGTACTATACTTCGAGGTAGATTTATCTGTTTAAGTCGTTCTATGAAACATTGGTGCATGCTATCTTGACATCAGGTGATGTATGAACAAGCAATAAGTCGTGTCCTAGAGTTGGCGACGAATGAAGTGGGGTGCCTATCACTTAAGGAATGCATCGACACAATTTCTGGAGAACAGAGGACAAGGCTCCTTAATCATGTCGCGTATTTCTCTGATCGCCTCTCAAGGGATTCATTCGGGTCAATATTTACCAAACTCTTAGCTAGTCTATGTCACTGATATGTTCCTCTCCCTTTGTTCTCCGTTTGTCGTTAACTTAAACATATGCATCCATTTTACTGCAGGAACTATGTTGTGCAACATGTACTTCAATTGAAGGACAGTGAAATTAATCACAAAATACTAAAATGCCTGAAAGGTATGTTCGTAGAGCTATCCCAGAAAAAAGGAGGGAGTTACGTAGTGGAGAGATGCCTGGAATGTTGCACTGTTGGGGTAGATGCTGTAGTTCGAGAAATATTAACGACTAGTCCAAACACGCCTTATCAGCTGGCTCGACATCCAACTGGAAACTATGTCATTCAAAAGGCGTTAAACAGAACTAAGGTAAACTAATTCTGCTACTAACTTCTAAGATGACATGTTACAGAAAATTTAAGACGACTCTTATGTGTCTGTGTGTACTGATTCAGGAACTGTTCCTCTCTGGTCTTTTTGGAGAGCTAGTGGAATCGCTTGAACCTCATAAACGGGAACTTATCCGTTTCAAAGGAGGAAAGCATGTCGTGAATCTTATGAAAGATCATGGAAGTTCTCTGCTACCATGAATCACAAGATGATACATGTAGATAACAGTAAATCAGTAATACAATACATAGTTCAAAAATGGTTCTGCTTTCTGGGGCATTATGAACCTAGCTAGCTAGGACAAGGAATTGCTAAAATTGTTCATTATCCAATGGAAATTTTGAAATGACAACAGGAACCATAAACAATTCTATGATCAACAGGACCACTCCAATCAATAGATGGTCGAAGAATCATATTGAACACACCCTAGTCAGTCTACAGATCGAAAACACAAGATGTATTTGCGGTGGTACACATTCAGGGTAACACAGAAAACTAGCTAAGAGGCTGCAATCCAGAATAATCAGTACTTCATCACCATGGTGCTACCACCAGATCCTCGTTATCGACCTCCATGTTCATCACACAATTTCCTCCTGATGTCTGATAAAGTTCCCAGGAATATATGGTCTCAGAGCTTCATACAGCTCAGTATGAGCACGGTTCTTCCTTCTTGTGTCTGCGTTTTAGCTAAGTTGTGGTTCCTGTGAGTGTTCCTGTGAAGTGTTTGTCCAATATAACGTGTTTATGCTTCGTAATTTTCTATCTTGGTGCTATTATGTGACTGTTATTTGCCGCTAGTACACGCATGAGCTCTGTAGAGGGAGTATTCTTACTAGTTGTTTGCTATCTCCTGGGTACGTTTAGTTCATTACATTTTGGGTTGTTAGAAGAGAATAAGTAGCATTAGTGATAAAGAACGCGGAAGCAACATAAAGAATAAAGCAATATGAACTCTTAACTTTCTATCACAAGCTTAAAGCTTCATATTCATGGCAAATCCACCATAAGCAAACTCAATGTCACAACTTTAAAGTCGTTTATTATTTTATTCCGTTGAATTTTCGAGTGGTTACATTATTATTATGAGTATTATTTTAAGGAAGAGAGTCACTATCACCTGCTCTGAACCTGTTCAAGGTTCAACTTAATATCAGGTGGAATTCTTCAGGTTACAAAACCTTTCCCAGTTCAAAATCAAGTTAAACAGAGACAACACTGCAAATCGTCACAGGCACGATCAAAGTCTTGGACAGTTCCGGCATGAATGCTCTTTAGTACTTGAACCCAAGTCATCCTGCAAGCACAAAATACACAATGAAAGAATCATTTACATATAGCCATTGAGTTTCGATCATTCCACCAAGATTTTGTTCGTATAAGTTTCTAAGTTTCACTAATTTCCCATGTATGAAAATGCAAACAGAAACAGCTTACCAAACAAATAGTGAAATGGTTCATATTCCTACCAAATCATGAGGTCCCAAATAAAGATTCATTCATGCATGTGCTCCAAAACATAGACAAAAATTTGCCTTCTAAATCTGCCTTATAATCTGAATGTAAAAAAGTTAAATACAGGCAGCTGCTAAATGTCAATACACAGAAAATGACTCATAAGAATCCATCTCCAAACCTGTTAAAATGTCAATAAGTTGCATATTTGAATCCAAACACACAGATCATGATTTTGAAGAGAAAAAAAAAATGCTGAAAATACAGGTCTTTCTAGTTCAGGAGCTGGTTTCACCGACGCAATAGTCAAATGTACAAGAACTGACAAAAGAAGCAATGGAATATGAAAAGAACAAAAAGATAAACAACATATAGTACTACAAAAAAATCAAATAACGTGAATAGTGGGCAAGAAGAGCACTGTCCACTAATCTCTTCATATTGTATATGATGATAATACTTTGGCCCTTCAGATATATTATATTACAGTCAAGCTACTCAACCACCGCACCTTGGTGAGCTTGCAGAAACCATGAAGTTGCATGCTCTTCAGGTCTCTATGTCTCTCTCTCTATCTCACACACACACACACACCCCACACTCAGTCTACTGATTCCCTATGATAATAATACTTTTGGAACAAATATAGAAACTATGGACCCACCAAGATTTTTTGAAAATTCCAAAAGGGACCTTGTATATGTTTAGCTTCTAAGAACGAGCGTCCACTAAATCAACAGCTGAGATATCAGTAAGAGTCTCCAGGAATTACCTCAAGGCTAGAACACTTTGGTTAATGTGAAAAGATTTTGCCAAGAGGCTAGAAAATTTTACCACAAGATTCAGCAGTGTGATCTGTAGATTGATTAACAATCAATCTGACAACCAAAGATGTGAGATTTCCCGATCCTTATTCTGGACATGCCATGATGGAATTAAAAATGAACACAGTATCACTCGATTTAAACTTCACAAAAGTTGCTTTGCATTTTGGTGCATGTGCTTCACAAACTCACCAATAACAATAAGCAAACTATCTTAAAGAATCACTGGGCATTGGACATTCTACAAATTTCATCCCTTCCATGCATTGCGAGCTATGTTGTACGAATAAGACAATATAGAGCAGGGCACCTAAAGACGTAGTGACATGGACTTCTAAAATATTCAGCACCTGTATATTTACTTGTGTATACATCATGCATTATCAACATAAAAATATTAGTAAGTAGAATATGCTAATAGTTCAGAAGAAAATGCAAAGTCAACATGCATCTATGTAAAACTAGTAGGATATGTGCTATAGAAGTAAACACTTATCGTAGTTTGCATCAAAATTAACACTCAAGACCTGTAGGATGTGTAGAACTGTCCAATACTCCAACATGTGGATTGCATGTATATTTATATATTTACTTACTTATTTTATTCTTAATTTTAGATATACAATGTACAGTGTCCAATACGTATCAAACTAGTATCCCGTAGGCAGTAACTTCAATACCCAGTACGGATTATATACAGTCACCAAGTATCGACGCACCACAGATTACAACAAATAAAGAAAAAGAAAAGAATTTGGGCACCTAAATACAACAGCTTAAAAGACAACACATGAAAGGGTGGTACCTGGCCAACTTAAAAGTAGAGATGGGCATGCAAGTGTGAATCTGGACGGACAGTACAGCTAGTTATACTCTGCGATGCAGCACACATACTCAAGAAATAAGAAAATAAGTATAGCATGCTACTTTTAAGAATCTCCCACCAATGAGGGTCTGCCTTTACATACTTTTGGTTGTATAAATACCCTGAGAACCTACATCATACAAGCATCCCAGCATTACTAAGTACATTTGTTTGCTTCTCCCTATAACCCCATAATCCTTGCACCTAAGTACACATACTCAATGGCTCAAAAGAACCTGATTGTTGCCTTCTTTTTCCTTGCCATAATGTTATCCCAAACACTTCAGTTTACAGAGGGAAGAAACTTGAGATCTACCAACAAAAATGAAATTAAAACTGACACAAAGATTTCTAAAGAGAAGTCAGGAAAGCTCCCAGATAAGAATAATACCATAGCCACAGAGTGCAAAGGTACAATGGCATGTGGTGAAGGAGTGGCAGCAGTACAGGCACCGCCAAGCCCGATTGCAGGCGAGTCTAATCCAGCAACACCAGGCCATGCAGATGACTTCAGGCCCACGACACCCGGTCACAGTCCAGGAATCGGACATTCTGTACAAAATTAGAAAATGTGTGTGCTTTCACAGGTCTGTGAGAACTTTGTTTTTTAAGCATTGATGAATGTATATAGTATTAAGTATTTGTTACCATTGATATGCATGAATGTAATGTCTCCCTTGTATTCAGTTTCGGTATTCATAAACTTAGCATGTATTTCAGTGCAGATATATTCAGTCATCTTTTCTTCTCTAGTTATTATCATTTAACTTTCCTTATTTCTACTTTTGGGGCTTTATCAAATGACGACTCTAAGCTAATTTGTCAACCCATAAAGGCATGTGGTGCAAAATGGTGTAATAACAAGAAATGACATGCCATTTCCAGAGATAATTTGTAGGAAAACTAAATTGCATGAGCAAATTTGTCATCTAACTGAAACAGATAGAACATGCCAGGAACCGATAAGGTTGGACAAAACAATATTTAGGGCATAACTGATGTAGCATTTCATAAGTATATTCCACACCCATATTTACAACCACAGTTATTCCTCAAGTGTTATCAATAAATAATAACAGAATCAATTCCACAGTTGCTTACGCTCAATACTCGCACCAAAAAATGATTTTAGCAGATAAAACTAAACAGGTTAAGAGTTGAAATTCCAGGCTCATGGTTACAGATAACACCAGTAGGATAATGTGCATAATTGAAAGCCAACCTAGCAAAAAATATACAGTAGTAGAAGAAGTTATGTAACTTGTGCTAATAATACTTACAAAAGTACTTAGTTTGTGCTATATCATAGCAAAAACGGGATAATAATGTTAATCACACGCAAAACATTAACCAATCATATTCACTAAATTGTTCCCGCTATTCCCAACCCAAACCCCATCCAGCCAAAGTAAAATGAATGTAAAATGTTCTGGTGGCATGATGAAATATATGAATAATGTGCTAAATACAATAATGATACGAGAGATTGAGCTCAAATGCAATACTCTTTGTTTTCCATTCAAGAATGTCATCTGATAGAGAAGTTACTTGGCCGGGCTAAGTTAAGCACTACAGTGAGAAGAAAAGCAGTCAAATTCACTCAGAAGCGTCAAACTTTTGGCATGCAAAATGCCAATTAGTGTAATATTAAATACGGGATAAAAATATTTTTGACTGTTTATTACTCTTTCCACCCAACACATTTCTATACATTTTTCATATTTGTACCTCACATTCATTTCTCTACGTTTCCTTCATTGTATACATTTTATTACTACTTTATTACGGGTCCCCCACTCAAACCCATAATACAACACACTCCTTGAAAACTGTGCAAAAAGCAAATGTAGATAAATCATTGGGACGGAGGGAGTACAAAACTGAACTTCAATTATATTGAAAAGTTGAACCTTCGTGCAGTGGTAGGTTGCTTCACATGGTAAGGCTGGGGAGTACACATGTTACACCTTTGATGACTTTTAACTGTGTTGTATTTGAAAGATGCAAATACAGAACAAATTAAATCCTCTGAATGAAACTCTAAACTAACCAATGATTTTACTTAACTCTTGGATGTTGCTCATCGCGCTCATTTTGCAGAAAACCCAAGCTACATTTTCCGATTTTTGGAAAGATAATTAAGGAACCTGTTACCATTAAAAGACCTTCATGCATCCAATGCCCAGATTAAGTATCGAGTATTGATTCATCCACAAAATTCTAATTTATCACAATTAAGGTACTCTGTACTCAAACCCTTTGCATATCCAGCAACTTCTAATTAGTCAGTGTAAATGTTCCACCAGGTGTTACTACTTACTATCAGTCTATCATAAGCATTTCAGATCTCTAGTTATTTCCAAAGGGGAAGAGATATTACGAAAGCAGTCCACGTTTCTAACAGTTCATGATGTTTACCATATTGTAGTTAAAAAAGAAGGGGGGAAAAAAAAGAAGAAGAAGAAGAAGAAGCGGTCCAGCTTTTCTATGCTTTTTCCTTCCAATTCTCACAGAGTTTAACTGAAATGAATTAAAACAGCAAAATAGTATCAACGATAAATTTGAAAGTCATATACAGAAAATCTAAGAGCATTAAGATTCCAAAAGGCAAAGGAAGATCTCATGTCTCGCCGCCAATGTTCTGTCAAACAACACTTTATTGCACGTTGTATATTATATTGTGAGTGATAATAATAAACTGCCAACGGTGCTAATGCATTACAGCTAGCAGAAGAGAGAATCAGAAGGTCTTTTTCATCAACAGAAAAGAAAAAAATCAGATGGTCTTTATTCTCAGATATAAAACTGCCTTTCATTTTCAAATTTGAGTGGGTGAAGTAGAGAAAGGGCTTCCAAAGCCCCAGGAACCAACCATGCTATGTTCTTTTTGGAAGAATCAATTTCTTATTCCATTTTCAAATAAGAGTCAAAGAAAATGGAAGGTTGAAATATCCCACTTTAAATTTTTCATCATTGCTGTCTTTGACATCTTTGAGGCTAGCGGCAAAAATAGTAACAACCAACAAAAAAATAAAGTATCTTGTATTTATCTCAAGTATTTTGCCTTCAGTGGTTAAGCTGCTCTGCTCGGAATTGATGCATGTACATTTCTGTATTGTATTTGGTCAACCTTGGGAAAGCATACGAATTTAAAGATTTTGTGAATCCAAATTCCCACATACGGTTTATTAAACTAAAAAGAACACAAACATGCATTGTGCAAGAGTAAGATATATGATTTTTAATGTGAGTATTCCAGGACTGCAGAACAGAGAATAGAATACACCCCAATACATATCCTCCCCCATTTCTTTAGAGTTTTAGGTTTTCCCAAGATGGTAATCCAGGCTAACTAAAGTTCTGATTTTATCATGGGTGTCAAGGTAGGATGTAGTCTGATGTTAAGGAGAGAATAATTTTTATTTTTATTTTTTTGGAAACGGCAAAGCGAGAATTAATAATGGTTCCCCATTTACCCCCGAGGTGACTCGAACCCCCGACCTATTGGTTGGAGGGGAATAAAATCATATCAGGGGCAAAGTACATGCAAAAAAATAAAAATGATAAGAGTATTTCCTAATAGTAAAAGGGCAACTGGTAAAATTCTGGGTTCTTCAGCAAATTTTCTCACAAAAACATGATCACTTATTCTTCATTATAGATTCTGGTGGGTCCGTGACAAGCAACAAGTAATCAAAAGAACCCAATCAGCATAAGTCAAACATTAGTTGATAATCCAATGAGCAGAACAGCAAAAACAAATTTAGAAACTGCAGCATATTGAAAAAGAAAAGGCAAAACCATACAGTTATGATGGATGGAATTTAGTCAAATTACGACTGTCAATATAAGCCATCCAGTTTGAAGAAAAGTTTCCTTTTACCTCAAAATGCTAGTTGCTCTGTTGAACATCACTATTTGAGGAGTCTTAAGTTAAATACGCCACAAGTGATTTCAAATTTAGCTTGTTACTTGTGTGATTCCAATCTGAATAGCTTGTACTTACCTGAAAAGGATAACAGCCATGAGAGCTCGACCATGCAAATAAAAAATGAGCCGGAGGAAATCAAATTATATAGTAACATCAATCATGAGAAACCACAACAAGCAGAGGGNGGGGTAAAAGAACATGGAAAAATCTGTAGAGATTATGCACACCAATCCATCGTCAGCACAAGTCGGCCTAAGCATCAGTATTAGTGTGTGAGTTGTAATAAGCACAAGCTCTCCATTTTTAATGGTCATCAACTAAGTCCAATATTTGGTGATATTGCACTTTAAGTTAGAGTTTAAAGTTTGTATTGGACTGGAAGCAGTAGAATGGCATTTTCACCATCGATAATTCTTGGGGTGGCTTAAAGAGATTATTAAATATTGCCATTACAGTTACAATAACAAGATCCCTAATCATTCAGCAATTTGTTTATCATGCATATCACTCAGAAGCTCAAGCATACCAACACTAATACTATAAGCCACAAGACAGAAATATTGTTTGAATTTGTTGACCGAAAGAAACTGAGCTTGCATCAGAACCATCCACATAAAGGAGTAGACATGACTAAGTGGGAAGTACATAGAATCCATCACTTTATCAGCTGCATTGCCTCTCTTGTAAGGGCAACTGGCTACTTCTCTTATTTAATTCTTCCAACAAATCTCTAATCATTGATAGAAAATAATAAACCTCCATGGCTATGCATCTAAACAATAAGAGCAGAGGACAACAAAAGGCCATTGTGGAACTCCAAACTAGAGAATTCAATTACAAAGAACCCTGCAGAAATTTCTACTCCAAAATACAGTTAAAACACCATAGAACTTCTTCACTTTTTATATCAGGTGTCTAAGGCTGTTCCTGGGGGTAGGTGGGATATGGAGAGCACATTCCTCTTTCATGCAAATATATATATCTGCCTTACATGTATATTGTAATAAACAGAAAATGCTAAACATTGACCAAAATAATAAAGGTTAAACAAATGAGCAACTCATCTATACTGGGAAAGAAAAGAGAAAATCACTGGGACAAATTGAAAAGGTAACCAATATCCACCATCCAACTAGAGACCACTAGTATGGACCTTTAATTTGATGGTTAGGACTGCTCCATGGAAAATGGTGTATCATTCCGAGATTATAAATACCAGACAAGCATTGAGTAGACAATATTCAAAACATAATATTCTTTCTCACTCTTGTAAATCACATACACACAAAACAGAGACCACGTACCCTCATACAAGAAACCAAGACAAATTATCCCATTTCTTTCAATGGCCTCTATCCAATGTATTCATATGATCCTTTTCATTTTCGCGCTAATCACCTGCATAAAAATTCAAATTGGTGAGGGAAGGCAACTAAAAGCAGTAAAAGAGCATGATGCCAACTTCGCTAAAAGAGAAACAAAACTGCAAAGCCATGCAGCTAAAGACATCAACTTTGATAAAACCCCACAGGGCCATAACGATGTTGTACCGGTCACTGGTTCCCCATCAACAGTACCGGTTAAGAGCCAAGAATTGACCAGTCTAGAAGCATCTCATTCAAATGATTTCCGACCCACAACACCAGGAAGTAGCCCTGGAATTGGGCATTCTTTTGCAGGACAGAAAGATGACATGCCACGAAAGGCATTCAGCAGAGGTACAGAAGATTTTCGACCTACAGGACCAGGACACAGCCCTGGTATTGGTCACTCTATGACTAACGTGAACACAGAACCAAATGCCTAAGCATTTCCACACGTGCATGAACATTGGCCGGGATACTGTAATTACTGTTAATTCCCACATATATTATTGTCACTCACTAGTTGTATAGCCAATTAGTGAACAGTGATCTGTTATCTTTAGATCTAAATATGTTGTATTTCGATTCAGGTTATAATAATTTTATGTAAATTTGAAAACCATGTAATATTCCATTTAGCTATTCAAACTTTCATATATGAATTATTATTGAACTCAAGGTCCATCTTTCTCCCATCTACCTTCATCTACATGGATGTGTAACAGTATGCATGGGCAGCATGGCCCTAAACATAATATGCATTTAACTCGGAAAACTCTCCAAATAATAACTCTGGCTCAAATGCTGCTAAAGTCAAGGACAGGACGTTATAGATACAGAACGAGTAATAAAGCATACAAACGATTCATAGTTCCTATCAGCAGTTATTAGAAGTTCTGCATCATGCAGGATTAATTTTGGAAATGTGATTTTGCAGGATTGACAATAATTACTAACAGAGCAACAGTAATTTTCACAATCCTTCACGCCAAATATATTTCACAAACAGTAAAGAATGCAGCAAAGATAACTGCTACATGAAAGGTAACCATGTTGTCAATTACCATCTCAATTTTCCTACTCTAGATAAATCCACCCGAAATTTCATCGTGAGCAAGTTAGTCTGAACTTACAAACAAGCCACATGTACACTACAACGTGAAGCTAAATCAGTCTCTGCTGGAAGAATGAAATTCTTGTGATTGATCTACACAGAAGTTAAATAGGAACATCCATTCAACAATTCCATTAAAAAATTTATACAGTATACAATAGTAAACTGTGAGGAATATAACAGTCCTACATCTACTTCAACTCTAATACTAAGCTATGGCCTATAGGGGCCCAGAAAGATATCTAGCGAAAACCACACTAATATAGAAGTTTAATGATGAAGAAGCACTAAGAACTAAATAGTATAAAAGGCAATCTCAAAGATCTATTCAACATGATGGCTAATTTACTTTTTGGGAAGGCCACTAAAATTATACTCTAAAACTTGTCATGTTAACTTTCTTGAATCTTGATACAAAGGCAAGAGTAAGTATAACAAAAGACAACTCAACTGCTATAAATAAATCTACAATTACTATTCACATCACCCAGATGTTGCCTTTTCAAAAGTTAATTTGGTGAATTGAACTAATAAAACAAATAGGCCCTTTTATCACTTTGTGGGCTCTGAGTATCATGATCATGAGTAATTAGCACTTAACTCTCGTAAAAGTAAAATATCTACACTAGTTAGTAGTTAAAATTGAAACTGAGTCCTTCAAGATCCTTTTAATACAAAATTTTCAGATGCCTGTAGACAGTAACACCTTCAACATCAACCATGTAAAGTGTACACAACCAACCCCAAATCGCACCATCACAAACACTTTCTTCGGTGTTATATATCTGTTCCAGATTAGTTCTCCCACCGATGTTTTCTCCACTCCCAAACTCAAACATGAAACCTTGCTTAATCTACCTCTTATAAGTAGAAGTAAAACACAACATTTGCACCATGTGCATAGTTGTCAAGTTGTAACTTCAATACAGGCGGCCGAAATACAAAAACTCTCAACTGAAACTGAAAATGCACAACCATCAGTCTTACACTAACAATTCACTCCACTTTAAACCATCAACATTGGCTAATATAAAACTGCCAATTTGTCCATGCACAGTTTTGCAACAAAACACATAACTCGCCGCCCAAAAAAAAGCCAAAGGCGCAAATTAGAAAAATAGTCACAAAGCCAAGCATAGAAAATTACAAGCACTAAATCTCGGAAAGCCAAAACTACGAATTGTTTTAGTGCACCGGCAATTTCACAGGTGGATATCTACCGCACATGCAAGCCATCATCAACTCGTCAATATTCAAAAATATCATCACCAATTTCACAGGAATAGTTTAGATTTTCCTTTTCGCGAAAGTGAATTGGCAGTGAGTATTCAACATAAATGAAAACAGTAGCGGTAAAATTGAGGATCACTGATCGATTTACCATTGCGCGAGACTTAGTGGAATTGAATGCATCTGATGAGGACCGGTAACCGCTGTCTCTACGGCGGAGCAACTGTCATTCGCTGAAATCCGAAATCTATTTATATTTGGGATTTTGAGCCTATTTGGGTCAAGAGAACCAAGTTTTTTTTCAAAATGTTGCTTTACGTTTTTGTAAAATATTCGGAAAATCAACTTTTCCTATACATTATAAAAATTTAAAGTTTAAAAAAAGATTAAATTTCTTAATACATTAATAAAGTCACATTTTTATAACTTGTTCTATGGTTAAAATTGGTTTCAAAATAAACAGTTGATTTACCTGACTTTACTACTTCAATGTATTAGGAAAGTCAGCTTCTTATAATACTTACTCTATTAGTTCATTTATCTATTTTTTAAAACAAATTATACAATCATCTTAGTTTATCATACATTTTTAGTTTAAAAAAACACTAATCAAATTAGACCTGATCATTTAAATTGCCATGAAGATACAATAAATAAAAAGAGAAAGCACATTAAATCACGTTATGACGATTGGAAGAGTGGTTGGAGGCTTGGAGCACTTCCAACTTGGAAGTTCCAAGCATATATTAGACTCTTCGGCTTTAAGTGTCCTCAATACATGCCCTAATCAAGCTACCAACAGGAGCTGATTTTGTGTCGTAGAAGTGTAGCTCATACAGATGGGCTACAAGTTTGTAGTTGATAAATAAGCTCTTCGTATTTAGTTTGTCGAATTATGTTCAAATGGGTGTGTGTCAAGTGAAAACTTATAGGGCTTTTCACGAGGAAAAAGACTCACTATTAAATTTTACGATTATAAATTAGTCGATACTTATCCAAGTCGAGGATAACAATATTTCGTAACTCCTTCGATTTGAACCCTGGGAATGGTCTTATGGAAAGAAAAATGTGAATAGCCGCAAGATGGGTGAATCCTGGGAAACCTTTTGCAGTTTAGTTGATTCCATATTTGACTCGAAGAATATGCTAATTGCCCCTAGCCTTTCTTGTTCTTTAGCTGTCTTCATTGATTATTATATATTTCACTTGTGTTTTGGAATATAAAGTACGTTAATTATATTAATGTGAAGTTCAAGTTGAAGAATATATTACTACATTAGTACATTACTGCATTAATGGAATATCTTATGAAGAAAGGAATATCCAAGAGTAGGTTGAGATGTTTTTTTAAGTATGTATCATTATTCAATACTATCTCATTCTATGGTGTGTATAGGAGTGGATCTAAGTCATTTCGAGTGGTATTGTTGTTGAATTCCATTTAACGCACCGTGACTTTACTGCATGGATTTTATTGTCTTTAAGTTAGTACATCATAATCTTCAAGCCTCCTATTTAACGAGTATCTCTAGTCCAACTTTCATAACTCAAATATAATGTTTATTCCTTGACCTAAAACTCTAACTTTGTATCTGAAATGCACCATCAAATAGAGCTCAACCATGGACTCCCATCGTTCTTCTCCGGTTTCTATTTTCATCCACCATCACACAATACTATGACTATTGGCTTATCGAGTCAATTGTTATGCAGTAAATGTATCAACTTAATTGGGTTGAGACGAAGTGAGTAAGTAATACGAGTACATCTGCAATTTGCATATCTGATTCAATGAATCTTTTCTAACTACAAACCGAACTAATTGAAAATTACAACTTGATCTGAGTAATTAGCACTTTAGCAACTCATTAAGTTGAGGAAAAGCAGGCAGAGATTCCAAGAGAAAACATAGTTAGCTGTCTAAATTGGCGGCTGATACTCAAGCTCGATGGATTCACTTGTTCATGTGCTAATACTAACTGTATGTCACCACTCACCGGTTAACTCCAAAAATGCAGGTCGACATTAACCGAATTTTAAACTCCAAGCTCGTATAACGGCCGTTCATTTGTTTAATTACAATGTCGTACGCAGTATTTTAGTTGATTTGATTCTCTAATCTAATGTATTCAAGTACTAAGCCAGAGAATCTTGTCAACTGGTGTACATACACTTTATAAGTTCGTGTACTTATTTATTTGCAACATGGTCCTTTTCTTAACCAAGAGTTGGGGGTGAATGAGAAGAAGCTGCACGGCCTATTTGCCCGTTCGCAGTTCATTACCTGTTAACACTGTCTTTCATTATTTATTTTTTTCTTCTGCAGATCGAGGATCGGAATTTTGTGAAAATAATTGTTATTATCGTGAATTGATGGAAAAATGGTTCCGGTTTCTTCTTTTGGGAGCTACGGGCTACAAGGCACCAGATCAATTTATCGGTCTCAAGCTCCCAGCATCCACCCCCACCCCCCACCCCAAAATCCGGTAACCCCTTACGGGTTTGCTGGTATGTTTGGATCTAAGTTAAGAGAAGTCTTCGACCTTCTTTAGTTTGATCACCAACTTTGCGTTAAACTAAGAGATACTAAAATACTCGTTCGGATGTTCTCGTGGGGCCCCGCCTTAAATCAACTTCGCTTAATTTAGAGTCAAACACTCAACTAGTATCTAACAGAAATCCATTCATCCGGTAGAAGTAAACAACTCGATTTAATTATCATAAAATCAATCATTCAAATACAAGTTGTTTATTTTAACGCGAAAGTCCCTTAATTTTAAATTTTTTTCAATATTATTGATTCAGATATCTTGTAAGTTTGGGAGGCTAAGATCACTAGTTGTAGGATTCCTAAAATGAATCTCTGTGTCATATTTGAGCATGATACTAAAAAAATTAATCAAAATCACCAAGTTTCAGGTTTCCTATAATTCATGGTCCCACTTAAATGACTCCCTATTTTTAGGAAATTTGTAAAATTTTCCCCAAACTTATACCAGCCCAAGCTCTCCCCAAATATTTAGCTCCAAAGTCTATTTTTAAATTTGTAAATGTTTTTCATTTTATATTTTCTCTTTCTTTTATTTTTTATATGTTTTAGGGAGGCTTTTACAAATCCTGAGTTCATGATCTATGTTATAAAAAGATTTTAATAATTAGGGAATGCAATTAGGAGAACTTTTAGGGAAGAAAATTTATAAATCCTATAACTAATGCTCTTGAAGAAGTACAACATAGGGTGTCCTATTTCATGACTTTTATCTTGCGTCCTTGCCTATTGTTCCAAATGTTAATTTGTATCTTATCCATTATGCAATGTTTGGGTAACTCCGGGATGGAGGTGTTTCAGTTTATCAGTTATAAATAAAATAACTAGGAGATCCAGTGTTTGGGAGTGGATATTGTGAAGTGTAATCCACCTCCATAGTCCACTTCCAAATGTCTCTTGGAAACTTACTATTCTAGATACGGGTTAATGTTTTCATCTAATTCTGAAAAAAGTTTAAAGAGACACTTTTTACTCGTAAATCATAACTCTATCGAACATTAGCAATAGTTTAGTTACTTTAGTACTCACATAACATTACACACTTTTAACTGGGGAACTTGAGAAACAAAATGAAACAAAGATAAACGGATAGTCTTTTGAAAGACTAGTCTTTCCACTAATATAGGAAAGACATGTCATATTTGATGAAGTGAAAATATCTCTCCTACAAATTATAGAGCGACTTAAGGTGATCTTGAAGGATCGTATGTCAAGACCTCTAAGTGACGATCAATCCGTCGAGTTAATCTGGCCGACTTGGTCCCGGCCAGATTTATGAAAAGGAGAAGGAACTTTTATCCCAGAGAATTATCTTATCGGAAGTAGGTTTACTACGTCAGTACTCCATTCCAAGTGGTCCATTCTACGAGCAGTGATCAAACCAATATTTACTCGACTTGTTTAGCTCGAGAAGAAAGACTCGAGAGGAGCACTAACTCAGTTAGGTGAAGGAACAATGTGGGACATTCTAGAAAGATGTTTTTACTATGTGGAATGACCACAATGTCCTTAAAAGCGACGTTTTAAGGCGGTGAAAGTGAAAAGACCTGATTACCATTGAAAGCGACATGTAACAGACTACATAATCTAGGGCTTACTTGGCATGATATACACCATACACGTGTTGGCTATCCATGAGCCAAGTACACCAATAAATAGTACCGGAGATCCACAAGTACGGGTAATTGATTTTTCTCTATCATACACATGTACACACAGTACTCGAGAAGTGATCCAGAAAGGGTTTTACGGCTCTTCCTCATGTTAAAGTGCAGAATTCCGACCTGACTAAGGCAAATCGGTTCTAACACACACACACACACACACACACACACACACACACACACACACACACACACACACACACACACTCCACTGATATTATGCAGGTTTAGGTAAAAGAGGACGTGAAAACAGTTCCAGATCTAGTAAAATACAAGGGCGTGACGCTTAACGAGCTCATGCACGTGCGTTCTACTCCGACCCAACACGACTTGCCATATTTGACCCTCGTCAATATTTATGAAAATTTGATACACTAAATACACTCGTTTAAAAACTAAAATAAGCGGTGTTTATGCTAATATGAAAAAGATCGATCTTTTTAAGGAATTTATGATAAAAACTGCTTAGACTTACAATGTTGCGTCATGCACGATATAAATGTGTGTTCACGCAGCATTAAGTTTGCGCTTTCGGTGACCTCATTATAACTTTTGAGAATTTTACATGAGATCACTCACACTGCATATATCACGGCATCTATCCATCCATCTACTTATAAGTTATAATGATGATGACAAAAGATATTTGACATGATCATTATCCCGATAGATATAAGTTGCTTATAACAACTTGTGTAGACACTCGTGCTTTATTTGAAAATAATAACATACTGCCGGCAAGGCTGCAAACACAAAATTTACATAGATCTTATAGTTATATGCCACATGCATCCATTTATCAATTAAAAATAATTAAATTATACACCTACCACATTGCCAATTGAAAACACAAAAGATTTCATTTTTCAAAAAATGTATCATTTCAGAAAATACTTTTAGTTATAGATTTCTTGTACATAAAATATACTAGTAAAATGTAATTTTGGCTGTTTATTTATTTGAACTTAGGAAATGTAATTTAATTTCCAAGTTCTATGGATATATCACATATATTCTCCTCAAGTATATATGGAGGTTCATTGTTAGCTCATGATCTGTAGAATGCTGGGTATTGTGTGTCCTCGCCTTTGTATGATACGGGGTAAATGGAGTCAATGGTTTGTATCTTTTATATTTGGATTTGGGTTAGTTCTTCCGTGTTCGATCTCACTCTAGCTTTTCGAGGCTTATTCCAACTAAGGAAGGCCACTTTCTATCTCCTCCTTTCTACTCTTTTATTTTAGGAAGGAAAAAAAAAAGAAAAAAAAAAGAAAAAAAAAAGGAATCTATTTAAGGTCTTAACAATGTTTAGGCATGTTTCCAACATCAATGTGGCTGTAGTTTAGTGGTAAGAATTCCACGTTGTGGCCGTGGAGACCTGGGCTCGAATCCCAGCAGCCACACATTCCTTTTTCCCGAACTTTTATTGCCTTTCATCTTTCTTCTCTCCTCCATATCATCATGCACTATAAGGAAACCTTGAACTGTGAAGGTACTTTTTTGTTTTGAGATCAGCTTTCTCATTTTCATATATCTTGCCAAGTGATGCTAAACATCGAAAAAGAACATGTACAAAATACAAAAAAGATCGATTTCATTTACAAAAAGAGCTTTATAAGACGAGGCGACACGAAAAATGCACATAGACAACAAAAAGCAAAAATTGTTGAGCGGATTCGCACGAAAGCAGCAGATTGGACACCACTGATGAGTCATGCACGTATGAATTGATGGTGAATTGGCAAGTTATGATTAGCACTAAGAAGACAACCATAGACCATAGTGGGGTGAATTTTGTGTTGCATGCGCATACAGCGTCCAGTTTCTGCTCACAATGTTATGTCTCACTTATCGCTTGTGTTTGATCTTGTTTGTCCAAACATCATATGACTATGCGTGTCACCAACCTTTTCACTTTCCGCAAACACATTTAGTCCTTTCGATTTCCTTTATGTGCACCACATTTTTCTTGCAAAAGCTAATTAAGCTGATGTCTTCTCTCTCTTTTTTGTGTTTCCCCATCCGGAAATGGTAATAAAGTACATTATTTAGATTGTACGATACGGAATTTGTATGAGTGAGTTAATTTTACACGCTTTTTCGAGTTTGAAATTTCAAATGAGATTGAACTAGCCGGTAATTAGTGAGAGGTTAGGATCATGTGGGACGAAATTCGTTTGGTGAATCGAATCGAGTCAGATTTTAAGCTTAAATTATTTAAAGTACTTGGTACGACAAACGAATGTATCACTGTTCAAAATCTCATATTTACCCGTGGATGGTTTTTTTTTTAATAACAGTTACGTGTCTCGCGCTCATTTAAATTGTTAAACATTTCAATTATTCTCTTCCTTTTTTTTTAAATGTTGCTTATTCTAGCTTCCCCCTTAATTAAGCACCCATGCATTCTCACAAGTTAGTCATGAAAAAAAACAAAACTCATCAAGTTATTTTACAATACAATTTAATTTGTTTAAACTTAGTTTAAAATGCAAGAGTTGCAAGCATTTGTTTGAGTTGTTAAATTTAATTCCTTGCAAGCTTGCATGCACCCTAGCTCATGTGGAATCTTCGTTGGAATTGGGGCCTCACATGCATTTTCAGCTTTTTCACTCCATAAATACCCCAACTAAACCAAGGTTTATAACACACAACAAAACACTCCTATACCTTCTACTACTACACTCTCTAGCATCTAGCTCAATACCTTTTAACTTTCCAACAGGCTTCTTTTCTATCACCACTTCACCCAAATGGCCAAGTCTTGTGCTTCTTTGATCATATTCACCCTATTTCTCCTAACAAGCCAAGTTTTCCTTACACGAGGGCGAAATTTGGTCGTGAAAAATAACATGAACGACAGGACACTGAGTAACGACATTGCCTCGAGTGCAACTCCAGCCAAGGTGGAGACTCATAGGTTGCTTGATGAAGGATACGCAGACACTTTCCGACCTACAAATCCCGGACACAGCCCTGGTATAGGCCACTCTAAGCATGACTAAACTAAAGCAATGCATGCCATTTATGGAGATGAATTGTACTACCCTACTTGTTTTGGGTTTCTTAGCTAGCTCGATTCTATTTTCATTTCCATATATCTGCATGTTTTCACATTTTCTGTATTTCATTTTCTGTATTGTACATTTTGCATTTCTTTATGTAACTTGCATGAAATTTCAATAGAGTGAATTTCTAGTTATCTCCCCGTTCTCGTTTAACAATTACATTTGGTCATATTAATTATTAATCATTTTCATTGATTAGTATACGTTGAAATTGGAGCATATATAGTGAACATCAAACTACAATGTAAGCTAAAATAATGAAAAAATGTTCATTAATCAATAATATGAGAGCCGCCATTATTTGTGGTCTAAGCCTCAAAGGTACTTTGACAATGTCAGGGTGAAAAAATATGTACTGTAGTACTACTATGTTTTTAAATGAAAGAATATTAATGTGCTTCTTCCATGAAGTAATTTTACAAAAATGGAGACTGAACTCTGGAGGCATGAGTAAATAAATTAATATCCACGTGACGCGAAGCATTCATCAACCTGGAGACTGGAGAGTCTTGTGTATTTCTCTTCTGCTTGATAATTCTTTACTCTAAACGACACTTAATGTCTCCGCCATGATTCAAACCATGCACATGATGCTGCTGATAGATTATATAATTAGTTTGTATATAATTAGATGATCTATAGAATAGAAGTTCGTATATCATTAGGAAAGCTCTTTACTTAGTAGTAATTGATTAGGACTT
>JAQRGC012118877.1:0-13069 GCA_028659135.1 Plantago lanceolata
TAGGAATGAGTATCTACTAAATGCATAAGAGATCATTATTGCAGTCCTAAAAGTTTAGAATTGAGAATTGTCGCTAAAAGATTTATACTTCTCAGCTTCATGCAACACAAAATGTGATGCATGAACCTGAGAAATATAGATACATTAACGACATTTAACACCATTCAAAACCTCTATTATTCCTCAAACCATTATACAATTAACATCCTCAATCATCTAACTCAATGCACCAATTGGCAGAGTACATAAATTCATATTTTAATCAAACTCAATGCACCCATTGGCAGAGTACAAATGCATTTTGAAGCATTTTGGAGTACAAACTCAATACTAATAAAGTTGCTCCATTTTGGAGCATTTTTCTGCTCCAACATGGAGCAGAAATCTGCTCCATTTTGAAGCATAAATATTGCTCCTATAATTCCCCTAATTCTACTAATTCAATCCATAAATCCTAATTCTACTAATTTGATCCTGAAACCCTAATTCAACTAATTCGATTCATAAACCCTAATTCAACAAACTCAATGCACCAATTGGTAAAGTACACAAGTATAATTATACCCAATTTAAACCCCAATTCATCAATTACAATAAGCCCCAAACCCCTAATCAAATTCAACCCCAAATTCAACCAAACCCATTAATCAAATGCAACCCCAATACATAGGAACCCTAATTCAAATCCCAATTTTAATGTCCAATATATGAACCCTAATGTAATCATTACATATTCAAAATTAAATGAAAAATGAGAGAAGGAGAATGTGTACCTTAATCTCTGGGTCGAGATGGAGAGGAGATAATGGTGGTGCGGTGGTGTTGTACGGTGGTGGTGGTGGTGATTGGGACGAGATGGAGAGGAGAGGAAAGGAGGAGACGAGATGGAGAGGATGAGGAGGAGCCGGTGAAATGGGGTTTCTGGATCTGAAACCCGTAAGTATGAAAAGCGTGGCGACGGATGAGTCAATTCCGTCGCCATGTTTTTTATTTTTCTTTTGTTTTAATCTCCGGGTCAACGATTCAGAGATGGGTGGGTTCAACCATCGCTAATGTTAGCGACGGATCCGATAATCCGTCGCTATAGTTAAACGAATTAAGGGTTTAAGTTCGCGATCCTAGTCATACATCTACAAATGGCCGATCCGTCGCTAATTATACCGATCCGTCACTAAAGTTTGGCGACAGGTTGCAACCGTCGCAAATTCCGTCGCTATATCGGTGAATTCTTGTAGTGTTCCTTTCAAAATTCAACAATAATAATTTTATAGTTAAGCTTGCTTACTCTGAGTAATCTTAAGATGAGTGTGTGAAGTGTGAACAATGGAAATGTTTTCTAGTAGTGTAAACATGCGTAAGGACAAAAGTGTGTGAAAAATTACATATACTTCCTTTGTCTCAGAATAGTTGCCCCATTTTGCCAATTTGCGCGTCTTGTTAGAGTTGCACCATTTCATTCTTTTTTATTTTTTTTTACCATTTTTGTACATTTTCAAGCAACCTCATTGGTTAATAACTCAAAACCTAATCCACATGCAATATTTATGCCTTATTCTTATTTTCCGTGCCGAAAAGCAAACAGTGCAACACCTTTGGGGCGAAGGGAGTATATATTTACTCTATATAAGATCAGTGTATTACATGAAAAGTCGTTCATGAATAATTGCACCAGTATAAAAGAGGTTGGGTCTAAATCGATTAGTAAGGTCCGTAAAGTAACAAGAACTCCTAGAAAATTAATATTTTCGAACTCTCAAGTAGTAAACTATATATTTTTACTAACACTATGTTATTTGTTATACAACAATTTAATTCAGTTTAATTTTATTCAATTTTATTCCGTTGAAGATAGCATATCCAAAGGAACATATATGAAAATAAGCCAAACTTATTGTTTTTTGACCTTTTATGATTTGAGTAGACAAACTACTACTAGTATTAGTGTTGACCCAAGAGACAGGATTGCAAGATGTTTGCTCTCTGGGAACTAAGTTGAGATAATTTACAAACACACGTAACAACCAGTATATGTATGACCTCAATTAATAATTTGGATTAGGTAAAATAATATTTGACCTCTCAATAGTTCATTGTTAGATATTGCAATTTAGGAGCGCTTATTAATCTTTAATTAATAAATAAAACTACATATGAAAATTGATTGATGTTTACTAGTACTAATTATATCAAGTAAAATACTTTTTAATGTAATACGTGGTGATGATTTCTTCACAAACAAGGCACGGAAGCACAATGATTGAAGGAGCCATTTCCTATCTTCAAACATTACATCATCTCTAACCACGCTTCAATTCCTATGTTTATAAATGTGAGATTCATAATGATAATCCTTCTCAAAACACTTCATTTTCAAACTTATTTTAATAAATTCAACGTCCAAAAAATATTTATTAAAAATAAAAAAGAAGAGCACACCCTCTTTTGCAAAACATATCATAGATACATGATATATGTTCATAAACTTGCTGATTTTAGTTGAATTTGTAAATGTGGAAGATAAATAAGGGTAAATTTCACTCCGCCGGTACCCTAGTTGTTGAATAAGTTCATTTCACACTCTGCACTTAAGTATAGTTTGTGTTATTTAATTTGTGAGTTTTTTTTTTACGTATTTTTAGCCAAAAAATATACACACTACACACAAAAAACAACGCACTTAAATGTAGGGTGTAAATCCGAACTTTTACATAAACTACAGGGTGTTGGTGCAAATTTTACCGATATATAACATGTCATCTAACTTGATACTTTATGTTGGGGTTACAGTACACTTGGGCCATGTAGAATTTATGGACTAAGTCCAATAATGTGAATCATCTAGAATGGTTAAAGATAGGTCAGTATCTGCGGTTTTTTAAAGGTTCCTTGGAGATATTTAAATAGCGTACAATATTTTGATGATATAATGATTTGGTAATCTATATGTGATACTTTAACGGTTTTAAATTTTGTACCGTATCGTGTGAAATTGTTAAGAAATCATTTTTCCTAAATCTGCCATGATATTCCATAGGTTGCTACTCCTTGGTGCTGTTTTCTTTATTTACGACACATGACATTATCTGCAGGCTGCAGCTTGTTGCTGAAGATATATTCAAGATGTGAAATGAACCAGTATACTTCGTCTCTGCATTTAAGATTTTTGCAGTAATAATAATAACAAGTCACCTGGATTACCTGACTTGCAATAAATTGTATATACATACCAAAACATTGAATAAACAAACATATAGATATGTGAATGATATGATGAAGCCAATTATTCTACTATGCTTCACTTGCATCCTGCCTACATATGTAAATGATCACATGAAATTATGATACACAATTCAGACATATATGATGCAAGTCATCATGGATGTATTGAAGAGTATAATTAAAGGTAGACAAAATGATTATTTCAAAATAAAATATAATTCAAAATCTTAGGGCTAACTATGCAAAGTTTGAATCGACTCGGATGACCTCTTGATCAAGCGCCTTGTAAATTTCTACTCTGATTAAATAAAAAAACTATTTTATCAAAAAAAAGAAAAAAAATATGCAAAGTTGAAAATTTAGGTGTTATGTACCTACTCAAATTTAGACATTAACACCTTAAAATGCATTTATGAAGAAGTTGTACATAGATGAGTTTCCTATCTATATGTAGATTTAAAGCACTTTATCTCAAGCGGTGAAAAATGGAATTCGAACTCATAAAGTGATTCGTACATAATACTTTTTTTTTCTTTTTTTGAAAAGTTATACTTAGGCTCTGTTCTTTTCGTCTGAACAGAACTGAACAGAACATAACAGAACTGAACAGAACTGAAGAGAACTGAAGTGCAGTACAAATTATAACTAGGCAAGACTGAACAGAACTGAACAGAACTGAACTAAAGAGAACTGAACTGAAAATAATGAGTTTTCAGATGAAAAGAACAGAGCCTTAGAGTATCTACTCAAATTAGTGTTAACACTACCATAATTAGTCCAATAAGTTAAAACTTAAAAGTAAGATATATAAGGTTGCAATGAAGGCACACTCATACGACATATCTATATTGGGCATATTCGAATTTTAGGCGAGTTAGAGTGTTGGGGATGTATTCTTAAATGGTTACTCCATAACGTAACTATCATAAAACCCTCTTATAGAGATGTGAGCCACATTTGTGAATTTCAACTTGTCTACTAGAGTTGCAATCTTCGTGAGTTGATGCCCGAGCAGTTAATGGGATCAAACTGTAAACCGTTAATAATATGTCCATATTAGTTCAAATCGAACCTAGAGGGTGTCACGGTTACCAATCCTACACTCGGATAATAGGTTACTAGCAAATCAAGAAAAATAGGTCAAATGAAACTAGTAGTGTCACATTAATTAGTGAAGCTATATCAGACCCCTTCCAAACATCATCCCACATAATTCATCAATCCATTACAAATCAAAAAATCATTAGACCAAGAACATGCATAAAACTAACTTAATTATAATGGTCTAAATCCAACATCCATATATACATCATTCATCATCAACACTCCCAAAAAGTTCTCTTCTCATAATCTGTCACTAATACCCTTCAACTCTTAACAACTACTCAAAGACTCAAGAAGCATTATTATTATGTTGGACATCAAGTGAAAGACCTTTACTAGGCATGTTAGTAGCAGCATTTCCTGTGGCAGGTGGAGCAGCAGTCGAGGGCGCAGCATTGGTGGAAACGACCCTTTCGCACGAGGGGCACATGGTAAGGGTAGTGGCCGGACGCTGGCGGTAGAAAGGCTGAGAGGCCTTGAGTGCCCTTAACTCTTGAAGCTCCTTTTGTAACCTCCTATTTTCATCTGTCAGTGTCTCACAACACCTCTTTAAATACTCACAATCTACCTCTGTCTGTTTCAACTTTGTCCTGCAAGTTGTAGTCATCAATGTAACCTTATTAGTGCCTCATTAAATTGTGTCACTACGATCAAGATCTTGCGTACAACAATGATCAATTGATACTCAACTTTCTAATGAAATATGGTGGCCAAAAACTGCTACACAATTACTACTAGGCACTTTTGTTGTTTTCCAATTATGGTACAAATGAGCATAAATTATTTTTAATAGGGTTGTTGCAAATGGGCAAAATTTCTTATTTTTAAGTACTTGCAATATCATTTTCGTACCTCCTAAAGATTGTGTGTACTACGTACAAAGATCGAATTAATAATATTTACCATTAAAAAAAAAACGTACAAAGATCAAAATGGTTCAAATGTTTTTGATGAATGAAATATAGTGTAGACCAAGTTGAAATCTGTTTAGAAATAGTACCTGGCTCTTCTATTTTGGAACCAGACTTCAACTTGTCGAGGACGAAGGTTCAATTGCTTTGCAAGAGCAAGCTTTTGCTTCTGCAATATATTCATAAAAAGGACAAATAAATATAATTCATAAACTGTTAATTCACATGCAATATAAACTATTTATACATATCTAAAAAGCAAAAAAAGAAAAAATGAATCAATTCAACCACACATATTAAAAATGCCATGATGGCAAAGATTGAAACTTATTTTGTGTATTATTCAATTGCACATCAATTTATTCCATAAAGTACTCGTGCATCATAATTAGTGTAATTAATTAATTAAAATTCACATTATTAGAATAATATAACTCAAATTAACAATATACTTAGAACAATTTCTTACCGAATAATACTAAGAATCATTATTAATTGTTGTATATAAAGTCAATATTAATGAACGATATGATCATGCGTATTTTTTCAAAGGTAATAATTGTTGAAGAACACAAAATTAGCATGAACCAGTCAAAAGAATTGACTTACAGGGTTGAGAGTGTTATGTTCTTTAAAACTCTCTTCAAGAAAAGCAGACTGGTCTTTGGTAAGCCTCAATTTTTTCCTCCCCATACCACTTTCGTCATCGTCACTCCCCCTCGAGTTGGAGCCTCGGTCTATTTCGATTTCATTACCAATACTAATGTTATTGAAATCTCTCTTTCCGCCCCTAAACATCGAAAAATCCATCTGGAACGACGATACCACGCTGTTTGGCGACGATCCTTCCTCGATCTCCTCCCGTCTCCGGTTCACTTCCGGTACTACTCTCCCTGGTTCACCCCCCACTGTCCAACATATACCAAACGCTCATAAATGAAATTTCACTTTTTTTTTAATCGATAAATATACTAATAATAGTAAAGATCACAATACGTACTCGAAAGTTTAAAAAAAATAAAAAAAAGGTTCATTAGAAAGAAGATTACGTTTTTGGTTGAGCCAAGGGAAAGGGAACTTGTTGGGAGAAGGCAAAAGCTGGCTCCGATGAACCGGCGAGAACGGCAGAAGGTCGAGCTGAACCGGTGGCCGATCCACGGTGGAATCTCTCTTTTGCCCTTCTGAAGGTTGTTGAACTTGAATCTGTTTACCCTTGTCATGATCCATGCAAAAACCTAGTTCTTTTCCATGAACTTTTGGTGAGGTTTCAAGAAAAGAAAAGGGTTTTCTAGTCTCATGACCTAAGCTCAAAGCCAACTCCATGGAAGCAAAAAAAGTATGAAGGTGAGAAGGGGTTTTAGACTTTAGAGTGAGATTTATTAATGGAGAGAGGAGGCTGGAAATGAAAGTGTTAGTTGGTGAAGATGAGAAATAAATTGGACAGCAATATATGAATCTGATTAGTGGCTTTAAATATGATTTGAGGAAAAAAATTCTAAGGTTGACAAAGGGCACGTGAACCTATATAAATACTTATGACCGTGTGTTGGTTGGTTAAGGGGGGTGGGGGTGGGAAGGGACAGTGGATTGATTTTGTCCAAAGGATGCAATCATGTCTCATGCTTTAGTATTGTATTCAAAGAGTTTTTTGCCAATGATGTATAATTATAGTGTTATTTTTGGTTTAGTTTGGTATGATTTGATTTTGGGTGTATTTTATAAGGTTTTTGGAGACAAACATTCCACACTTGGTAAAGTTTATCATAGATTTGTACTCCCATATCATCACACTCATATAAATATTTTTCAGTTTTATGATTGAGTTATTCTTTATTGTCTTCACATCAATAGAATTAAATTTAATTGAATTGCAATAAATTATAAGAGTGTACATACCATTTGTGTGGAGAAGGTATTAGTTTTCCACAAAGTGCGCGGATTAGAACTCGTATTGGTTTGTAGGGCCATCATATCACATTGGAGATCAGTCAAGGAGTAACTTTGCTGGTTCATTGGGTCGGGCCTCGGCCCATTGTGGTCGGATCGTTACAAGTGGTATCAAAGCGGGACTATTCGAAAATGCAGGAACTAAGTGCCAGAGTATTGTATGGGATAATAGGGGGTACCTCTTGAATCCGTACGTAGGGGCCACCTCTACAATTCTGCACTGATGGTTGGTCTCGGTACAGGTGCAATAAGGACGTTGCGCAATTCAAGAGGGGGTGAATGTAATGCCCCAAAATTTTAGAGAGCTTAAAAGGGTTGAGAATGTTATTCATATCAATAAGGTGCACATTTTCTTTTGAAAATCCACCTAACTTTAGAGTTGAGCATACTTGCCCTGTAGCAATTGTATGATAGGTGACCTACTGGGAACCTTTTTAGTTGATCATACTTGCCCTGGTCGTTGAGCCGGAGTTCGACCCATTTGTGGTCGGGTCGTTACAAGTTATACCATCACTCTTCAAACATATTTCATTGTGCAAATTAAAAATAACCCATACAACATTAAGGCTCCGTTCAGTTCACCTTAATTTCAAACATATTTCATTGTGCAAATTAAAAATAACCCTATAA
This sequence comes from Plantago lanceolata, assembly GCA_028659135.1. NCBI lineage: Eukaryota > Viridiplantae > Streptophyta > Magnoliopsida > Lamiales > Plantaginaceae > Plantago > Plantago lanceolata. The sequence goes on from JAQRGC012118877.1 coordinate 7,812, forward strand.
AACATTAAGGCTCTGTTGAGTTCACCTTAATTTAAGTTGTCTTCGGTTCAGTTCAGTTCAATTCAATTCAGGCGTGCTTAGTTCAAATTTGTACTTCAATTCAATTCAGATCAGTTCAATTCAGTTAAGTTCAATTCAATTAAGTTCAATTTAGTTCCGTTCACTTAAAAAACTCTCAGTCGTATTAAACGGAGCCTAATACCTTTTATAAAACATAATACCTTTTAAATGTATTATTTATATAATACTAGTTTGTAAATTATATGAGCTAAGTATATGAGATGTAATTAAGTTTAAAATGCATAAAATATAAATGCATTCCCATTGATATTCTAACCTTTAACTATGGAATTCCATGGGCAAAAGTGTGAGTTGAAATACTTTATTTAATAAAAAAGTAAATATAAAATTCAATGGCTCAAAAATTAGCCCCAAGTCTATGTTTCCCCGGTTTTCCTAGGTTTGGCAAATCTACTTCATGACTAAAAGCCGGCTTTACAAAATACCATGGATTCAAATTTTACCTAATGGCTATTCCATAATGGTTCAATAATTAAAACTTAGGTAGTTAGGCAAATGATCTAAAATTATTTGGAGAAAGTAAAGGAAACAAGACATAGCATTAAAAGTATGAATAATAACAATAATAATGCAAGAAATCACTAAAGACTTGTAGCTAGTAGATCATATCGTGCTTACAAACTATTATTTGATGATCCTATTCAAGATAATGAGTAGCTAAATAAGAAGATGAAATGTACTCATTAAGATTTGATTGCACAATTGCTAGTAATTATGCAAAGTATACATGCTATATAATCATGAATGTACCACGATCAAATTACTCAATTATTGAATTGGAACACACATTTCATTTCTTGCAACTAATGGGTTTATTTGGTAAAAACCATAGATTCATTTCACAATACGGTATCAACTTATATAGAATTTGATAGTTGTAAAGAAAATTACTCCTTATACGTATATTTAAGTAACTTATAATACCGTTATACTTTTCAAAAAAAAAAAATATTGTTATATTGTGTTATGAAATAGAGTGCAATTTTACATATGGGTGGAGGGTGAATAAATGCAAGTGGGATATGCTTGGGGGTGGTATATGGTCCTACATTGCTTACGCGTGAGTTGAGTTGAAGAAGGGGGTTTTGATTTGAAGTTGTGATTACGGTCGTCGTCGTTGTCCTATAATGTAATGATACGAGTCGTAATTGAGACGGACATATAAAGGACGTGATGAATAAGTTGTGTCACGCTTTTAGTTATCATAGCAATTATTGAACCAACTCATGCTCATCAATTTACTCATTGCAATCCCCTCTCTTTTTATCATTCCCATCATAACCCTTATTATGGCTCCTAGCCTCAACATCAATGAACCATCCATTATTTTTCCCAAAATTGTTTCCTATATCGGTTGTATGATTACTCTCCCTTCGGGTCGGGTCCAGTAGATAAATTTAACGTTTCACGTAAGGTTTTACGGTCCACGTTAAATCAAGTTAAATTGTGGAAGTTATAAGGTGGTGTAGTGGTAAGAGTGCTGAAGTACACTGAGAGGTTGAAGGTTCGAACCCCGACGGAAACATAAGGTGAGTTTATACATATTTCGAGTTATACGGTTGATTTGGGTGAATTAGGCTCTGTTCTCTTCACCTGTACTGAACAGAATTGAAATAAACTGAATTTTTCCGAACTTAATTGTAATATAAAATATAACTAAGCATATATGAACATAACTGAATTGAAAATAATGAGTTTTCAAACGAAAATAACAGGGTCTTATAAGGTAATAGGGCTCTCTCCGTCTTAACTAAACAGAACTAAACTGAATTTATATGAACTAAATTGTAGTATAAAATATAACTAAACACACCTGAATAGAATAAAATTGAACTGAAAATAATGAGTTTTTCAGACGAAGAGAACAAAGCCTAAGGAGTATTGTATAATTAGGGGGAAATTCTTCCACTGGCGTGATCTATAAGTAAGTGGTAGATCATGTAACTCAAAATTTCCACATCACTTGAAAATTATAATGTGGTTTATTTTGCCCCACATGGTCCATGAACTTACTCATAAACTAGGTTTATGTTCAGATTTTCCGTATAATTAAGTGTAGGTTAAAGTTATATTTTCCCTTTTAAAAAAAATCAAGTTGAATTGTACAAAATATTATAGAGTCCCCTTTAAAATGACATGATCACAAAATACACCTTAGGAAGGAATAGTAAAGCTATGTTGAGTTCACCTTAATTTCAGTTGTCTTTAATTCAATTCAATTCAGTTCAGTTCCATTCAGTTCAGTTTATGTTTGATTAGTTTAAATTTGTACTTCAATTCAGTTTAGTTAAGTTCTGTTCAATTCATTTAAGTTTGAAAACTATCAATAGTATTGAAGCCTAATTCTTTGAAACATGATGATTATTCTACACTGGAATGATATCCTTTTGACAATGATAAGGAAAGAAGAAGAATATTATTCTTCTAGAGTGCAGGTTTGGTCAAGCTTTATATGATTTATGTACATGACTAGTAACTTGGTGATCAAATATCTATCAATCAATTATGATCAAATAATCTAAAAATTCCCGTGACAAAATAGTTTCGTTTTTAGTCCGGTCAATCAATATTTCAATTCAAGAGTTGAAACTTTCAATTTTCTCTCAAATCCAAAGTGATCGGTGACACCATCGGCATATTGTATCTAAGATGGCTGGATAGTGTCGGTACCGGTGCTAGTCGAGGAGTGTACTACTCATACTCCCTCCGTCCAGAGGAGTAACTCTTTCATTTTTGTTGTAAATAAAATTTTATTCGCCATAAAGTTAAAAAACGCGTTTTCTCTCTCTGATACTACTGTGTGCTATTTACACATAGCAAAGGTGTAACCGCTCCTCCGATGAAGACGCGCGGCCGGCCAGCGACGAAGAAGGTGACGAGCGCCTCTACAGTGGTGGGGAATGCTTCGGGTAGCGGTGAGGGAACGTTTGGTCAAGTTGAGGAGATTGTTGTAGGGATCGATTTGGTTTTGGCACCAACAATTGGGGAAAATGTGCAGGTGGTTGGGGTAGAGGAATTGGCTCCGGCGAAGGATGCTGGTGTGTTTCCGGTGGTCTCTGCAGCGGCGATTAACCCTACTCAGTCATGGGTGGATGTAATTAGGGGAAATCGAATGCCAGATCATGGAATTGGGATGCGATACGAAGCGCCGATTCTCGTTGATGATGAGCCTGAGGTTACGATTGATGAAGAGGACGTTGCATCGAATATGCTTTACTGGCAGGATGCCATCATCATGTATGTGATTGGGGCAGAGCTTTCGATGAACTCTGTCAAGCAATTCATGGTGAAGAACTGGAATTTTGTGGCCTTGCCGGAGCTCTACTATAATGAAGATGGCTACTTCATTATTCGCTTCCGCTCTGCACTGGATAAACAAGAGGTAATGAAGAAAGGGCCATACACTTTGTTCAACATGCCTATGTTTCTGCGTGTCTGGACACCTGATTTTGATCTGAAGAACAACTTGCTGCGAGTACTGCCACTCTGGGTAACTTTTCCTAAAATTCCTCTTCATTTATGGGGTGACAAAAAGTCTGAGTAAGATAGCTAGCGCGCTGGGTAGACATGTAGTAACTGATGAATGTACGGCAAAGAAACTGCGAGTTTCTTATGCAAGGGTGATGATTGAAATAGATGTTACTGTGGAACTCAAGGATAGTGTGATGAAAAATGATAGGAATGGGAAGAAGTTTGCCCAGCCTGTGGAGTACGAATGGAAGCCTCTATTCTGCAAGAAATGTAAGAAAATGGGACATGAATGTGATAAGAAAATGCAGGGAAATGGGAATCAGGCTAAGAAAGGGCCACAGAGAAACTGGAAAGAGAAACAGGGAGGAAACTCTGAGGTTTTTAGGTCTGCTGGTAACTATATTGCAGGATGCTCTACTGAGGAAGCACTTGGGATTGGGAATGATTCCAGGGGGCTTGGAAGGCCTGGACCATGTTAAGCCGGAATGTACGAGGGTTAAATAAAGTGGCAAGACACTCTGAGATCAGCTCCCATCTCAGGAAATTGAACTGTGTCTGTGTTGCGCTTTTGGAGACTAGAGTAAAGGAAGTAAATGCTGGTAGGATTAGACAGGGATTGGGTAATAAGTGGTCTTTCTTGGACAACTATAGCAGCCACAGTAATGGTAGGATTTGGTTGTTATGGGAGTGCTCAAAGATTGTTGTTAGTTTTGTTTGTTGTAGTGAGCAGTTCTTACATGTAAAAATCTTTGCTATCAATGGAAATTTTATGTTCTACTTGACTGTTGTTTATGCGTACAACACACTAGAGAAAAGGAAGTGTCTATGGGAAGAGATTTCTGGTTTGAATGCCAATATTGATGATGCATGGATTGTAATGGGAGATTATAATAATGTGCTATCTGTGGATGATAGGGAGTGAGGGAATCCAATAATGGAGTCTGAATATAGAGATTTAGCACAAATGATGGAAAATACTGGATTGTTTGAAGGCAATGCAGTTGGAGCTAAATATACTTGGTCAAACAAGCAGCAACATGGCATGCTCTATTCTAAAATAGATAGAGTGATTGGGAATCTAGAGTGGTTTATGAAGTTTCCAAATTACAGGTGTGAGATCTTGGAACCCCATATCTCTGATCATTCTCCCATTCATATCAAGCTGGAAGAGGACAAAGAAATACCAAGGGACTTATTCAGGTTTCTCAATTGTACTACAAAAGCAGTGGACTTCCTTGAGATTGTGAAGCAAGACTGGGAGGTGCCTTTGACATGTAGGCCTATGTATGTACTGTGGGAAAAATTGAAGAGACTCCAGCCATCCATGAGGAAAATTAATAGGAGATATAATAGTGTACAGAAAAAAGTGATCAAAGCTAGAGAGGATCTGGAAAAGGTGCAGAAAGAACTGAATGGAGACTTGTTTAACACTGGATTGATTGAGCAGGTCAAGATTTGTACTGATAATCTTATGCACTGGATAGATATAGATGAGCACATTGCACAACAGAGGTCCATGATTGATTGTTTTTCTAATTTCATTTGCAGATGCCTTGCCCGAGGAACACGTACATACCCCCTGAGCATCGAGTTCCAGGAGCCCCAGGCTATGCCCAGGGTGTGGTTCCCCCCGTTCTTGGACAGGAGCAGTCCAGTAGTAGCTCAGGTTCTAGGAAGGGGAAGTCCAAGGCTAGGTTTAACCCTTG
>JAQRGC012119360.1:0-11148 GCA_028659135.1 Plantago lanceolata
GACAAGGACTGGATTCCTGAGTCGATTTTGGAGAGGTGCAAGCAAAGTGGAAATGCAGATACAATTTACCGGGATGCATTGGTATGTCACTATATATATTCCTTTGGGGAGGTTGTTGGTGTTTTGTCCCTTTTGTTTCCTTGTCTAGCTAGTAGATAGAATTTGTTCGAATGTTAATCCAAACCTTACGTAACTTTGAGTATGCCACCTCCCTTTAAGTGCAAGCCAAAGGATAAAGCTTTCTTTAGGTCGTGCCAGATTGCCGATCATCCAGCACGTCCAAGGCACCTTACTCTTGCAGCCCCTCAAGCCTTGGTAAATTTTTTTCACCACAAATCTCTTTGATGTTTGTAATCTTGTCCATTCTTGCAAGTCCATCACCTTAGCCCGTACTTTAAAAATAGCCTTGACTATCCAAGACGCAGAAAGTGATGGGGTGTAGGATTCAACGGGGCACGTCTTCAAATAGTAGGCATGCAACCACCGTATCCAGAGCTTGTCTTCTTTTGCCTGTATTTTCCATATGAGTTTAGCAAGTAACGCTTGGTTCCATTCCGTCAGGCTAATAATGCTTCGGCCCCCACACGAGATAGGATCACAAACTTTATCTTATGCAACCAGCGTTTTTCTCGAGGTCTCTTCAACCCCACGCCACAGGAAAGTTCGGCATATTTTCTGGATATGTTCTAGTACCTTTTTTGGCAACGGGGAGACATGCATCCAATATGATGATATGGCGGTAAGGATACTCTTAATTAATTGCTCCCTCCCCGCATAACTTAAAAGTCGTGAAGTCCAGTGGCGAACCCGATGTAAGATCTTTTCAATCAACAGTTGACATAGATTGATTGTGAGTTTCCGGGATACTAATGGGACGCCAAGGTACTTAATAGGTAGTTCCCCTTCTGTAAAGCCAGTGTTATGCAGAATCCGTCTCTTTTCCACGGTTGATACCCCTCCGCAAAACACCTTGGATTTATGCAAATTAGCCTGCAGTCCAGTAGATCACGAGAAGATTTGAAACTGCCTCATAAGCATTGCAACTGAGCCATAATCACCTCTTGTGAACATCATGATATCATCCGCAAAACATAGATTCGTAATTTGCAGTCGCTCGCACCGAGGATGGAAATTAAAATCGGGGTTCCGACCTAAATAATTTAGGCACCTATTTAGATATTCCATCGCCAAGGTAAACAAGAGAGGTGACATTGGGTCGCCCTACCGAATGCCCTGTTGTTCTTTAAGTAGACGGGTAGGGGAGCCATTGATCATGTATCTATAGGAGACTGACCTTACACAACACATTATCTGAAAGATATATGTCCTAGAGACAATCTAGATGAGGGACAATATATGCTTTAGATCACATTTAGTATGTATTATATTATTCGATTAATGATACAATCTTTATTTATGGCTTCGCATTCATTATTTTTATAATCTGTTTATCTGTTATTATTTAATGTTGCTCCATGGACATAAGAAGTCAATGAAGCTAGTGGGAGCTTATTGGAGAAAATGCTTATGGTTCTTGTGACGATACAGAATTTCTAACCTATATTTAAATCATTTTAAAAACCTCAATAATAATAGATAGAGTAAATAATTCAAAAATCCTAACATAAAGTTTCCAAGCAAAAGTCAAACTGAAACCCAAAAGTCAACATAACGAAATAAATAGTCTAGACATTTATTCAAAACAGAAAGAAATCCCAAAAGCCCAATTCCCATCTCTCGGTCGCTGGACTCCTACGCTTGGCCACCTACAAGGAAGGTAGTGAAAATAGAGTGTGAGACAAAAGGTCTCAGTGGTGTTCAGGGCACCAGTGTATGTAAACAACAATAAACGGTTTTCAGTAGAAACAGTAGTGAAACAGTGAACAGATGCAAGGAAAAGAGTTTTTAACAGTGACCAATCAGTTGAACAGTAACGGTACGTTGGTGCAGCCCTCCTTATTGCTCCTACTCCCAATAGCCCTTGTAACTCCCTCCAGATAGCTAATCCAGACAGTCAGTACCTCGTGTACAGCAAGGGGGTATGCCTCTACGACCCAAACTTAGACCTTGCATCGCATCTAATTGGGATTAGACTAAGCTAGCCATTACATATCTCGATAGTCATCATTATCCAAGCCTACATAACAGTCTAACCTAATCGACCGGTCAACAGTAACGGTAACAGTTCAGTAACAGTTCGGTAGCAGTTCAGTGACAGTTCAGAAACAGTTAGGTGATGGTATAGTAACGGTACAAAAAGCAGTTCTCAAACAGTTCAGTAGCAATAACTTGGAACAATTCAATGCAGTTGAAAAGGTGCAGTAACAGTAAATGCCATACTTAGGGCAAAACAGTTATAGCGGAAGCAAAACCTATCATAATAGCTATGTACGTAATGCATAGTGATAACCTTCCTTGCAGTAAAATAATAGGTTTGTAATCGAACACTCACCTTAAAGTGGGGATGAACTTAGCACGGTGAAAAGCTACTACGAAGCAATGGTGATTCAGAACCTAGAAATAAACCACATGTCACTACCTAGAGTAAACAAGACCAAGAAAATAATAGAAAGAAAAAGAATGGAAAAGGGTGTCCTAAAGGGTATAGAACTCAAGACTTTAAGGTTACAAACAAAAGACTCAACCATTCCATCTAGCCATAAACATGTTAATAACTTACATAAAGTAAACTTAAATAAACACTTTCCAGAACCACATTCAACACATAGACACAACAAATAATGAAGTACAGAGTTCAGTTCGGTTTTAGATAAGTCACATACAGTACAGTTCAAACAGTCCGGATACGGTCAATTCGGTTCAGTCTCAGTCAAAGTGAAATTACGGTTTACCCTTCCGGTTCAAAACAAAATCTTTCGGTTTTCGAAAACATACAACATATCAATAGCTCATAAGTCAACATATCAATGCACGAAAGGCAAACAGTCCAGGTCAAGTGCAATTAATATTTTACCCTTTCGGTTCATAACGCATAACATTCTCGTAAAAACAAATCCCAGAATCATACAACATCTTACGGAGCACAGAATACATCACAGTCCACACAAGTCAAGCAGTTCCGGTTCTAGGTAAAATTACTAAACTGTCCCTCAAGTCACAAATTGCAGTTTAGTCCTTCAAGTATCCAAAATCATGCATTAGTCCCACAATTCAAATTCATGCATAATCAACCAAAGAATTTCATAAACAGCACTACTGTCCAGTCAACACAGCCACAAACGGGTCAAAGTTCGACTAGTAACATACAAGGCAATGGTCAAGGTAACATACGAGCAACAGAATTAACAATCCAGTAACCCCATTAACTAGTCCGTTTTGACAGAGATCAAGATTCACGGTTCAGTTTCGGTTCACAGTTCAGTTCGTACTAAGATTACTAACAGTCCAGAAATCACAAGTCACACTCATCAAACTGCAGTTCGAAAAATCAACAAACTAGTCACATTCTCCATTCAAATAAACAAGGCCACGCCCCAAATCAAATCCAGTCCAGTCATGGTTTTTCTAAGGCATCAGAGGTATGATAGTCGAAGAGAGGAGAAAGAGAACAAAACAAAAGAAACAAAGGAAATCTCACCTTCTCGGAGTGAATCGGAGCAGAACTGCAAGAGAAATGAACACACATCAAGACTGGATCTTGAATACGAACGGAAGGAGGGGGAAAAAACTTACCCAAATCCCAACCGGAACGGGACAGGAATCGCGAGCAGAACAGAGAAGTAGAGGCAGCAATGGCGAAGAATCCGGACAGCAGCGGTGGTGACGAACGAGCAGCATAAAAAATAGCAACGCAGCAACAACATCAACAACGCAGTAGCGCACACAACGAAGAGCCAGAGGAGCAGATTTCGACGGTGATGGTGGTAACCAGCAGCAGCGACAACACCAACAGCAGTGACGACAACAACAACGAGCAGCGATAGCAATAGCAGCGTATCAGCGGCAGAATGGCGCTGCAGTGGCAAAACTGGCAGATCCCGGAGAGGCAACGGAAAACAGCGGCGGCGGTTGCATTTTTCGGTGAAAGGGGTGCGACAGTTGAGGTGAAAGGCGGGCGGGTGGTGGTGCTTTTGGATCGTTGAAGATGATGGGAGTATGGTGGTGATGATTTGGAGAAGATGCAAGTCAAAGTGGTGGATTTGGAATCGGGATTTGAGAGGAGAAGATGGGTTTGTGGTGTTTGAATTTGTTCTCTTCCTTTGGATCGGGTTTGTTGCAGAAAATAGGAAGAAGAAAGGAGTTTGATAGGGAGAGTTGAGGTGATGGTGGCGTGGAATGAATGGAGTGGAGGAGAAGGGTGTGTTTTGGTTGGTTGAGTGTAAAGTTAGGGTTTGACTAAGATGAAAGGATTTGACCTCTCAATTGGGTTGGGATTAAAACACCAAGACTTGGACTAAAGAATGGATTCGATAAATGGGCTAAGATAAGGTCTTGCAAATCAACTAAGTCGAAACCGAGAGGTTGCAACGATCCACTAACTACAAAGGCTTTCGAAAAACGATCTTCATAACACAGAATAGAGAATAATTAATTCACCCAATAGATAAATTATTCAGGTAATTAATTAATAAATAAATAAGGGATAAAATCTCGGGATGTTACAGTTCTAAAACCCGCCGCTGGTCAAAGATCCCCTACTTACACGGAGAGTATTAGATATGCTAAGACCAGAATGTGGCTTGCATCTTATCTTTAGAAGATGTAGTTTTTCCCACAACTATGAGGTAATAAGGTTACCCGTGATGGGCACATGATCACTTGGAAGAAGTGATTGGCAATATCCAACCACGAAACCATTTGGGTTTTGAAGCTATTCCAAAGTGTCTATGGAAGTAGTGGTGGTAAGGTTGTGAATAAGTCCTTAGACTTGAGGGCATTGTGAATGAGTACATCTAGTATCACACTTAGATTATAGACAATGCTTGCACCATCGTTTAATGGTAGATACGTCTATATTTGGGTGTGCTATGAAATGTATGGCATTAGGTAGTTGCGCCAACACATGATTCATTCCCCATGAATAGCTCATATTAGTTCTCATTGTTAGTGTGATTTGATAAGTCATCGGCCGGATCATATGACATGTTCAATATGGTGATTGGAACATGTGCATTAAATCAACTAATAGAATGAGAACGTTTGAGTCACTAAGATCAGACACTTTAACCATGATTCCGTCTCAATAAAAGGTATCCGTCAAATGAAGGGACATTATCACTATACGCCTTACCGACAGGTGGATTTGCATTCCTTCGGCAAACGTCTTTATTGGTATATATTGTCTATAAGAACGATTAGGAATCTTATAGGACCCTGAAGTTAGAGCTTCAGTGCTATTCGCAATGAGGCCCTATGGGTCACACTTTACGGTTGTTAATAGTCCAGTGAGATATTAATTGAGTATTGATTTGATCAATATTAATTAATTATATGGAGAAGTTAATTTGAAATTAGATTTTAAATTAATTTGATATGTAGAGAGAAAACTCAAGAAACACAAATTAGATTTCGGAACCGGAAGACCGGGTCGGGCCATGAGGCCCAGCCCATGGCCGAGCCTAGAAGACCGGCCCCAAGGGGGCCGGTTTCTTCTTGATGGCGGCGGCTGGGGAGTATCTCCTCCCCATCTTCTTTCCTTCCTAGGGTTTTGTTTCTTGGAGGCTAAGTCAAATTCCTAATTAGACTTCTAAATAGTTTAGAGTTCTATATGAAAATTTGGTAATTAGGAAAATTTTCTAGAAATACAAGGCATTGTATTTTAGTTTAATAAACATTATTCTCTACATAATATATCTCTAGCATATCTTCTCCACCTCCAAATTAAAACATAATAATAAATCTCTTCTTGCGGTCCGGTTTATGCCCCCTAAAAGAAATTTAGATTTTTTTTCTTCTGAAAAATCCAATAGTTGTGTCACTTCAATTAATTGTGACTCTTGATCATTGGTTTCTTTTGAAAGTGTATAACCTTTTATAAATAGTTATGTACAATGAACTATTCAATATACATTTAAATTGTCGATTCTAATTGTTGTAGTTAGATGGGCACCGCGCTTAGCGCGGTGTTCCAAGTCTAGTTTAGAATAAATCCCTCCTAACGGTTTTGACTTGCAACAACTCGTGGATACCAAGGTTTGAAGTTTGTGCATGAGTTCCCGCGTAGAATTTTCAGGACAGTGCAACGATCTTGCAAAGTCCATATCTCCTTCGTTATGAACCCGATCGAGGCGATTCAAGTTGGAGAATACTCCATACACATTCTTCTAGCTTCTGAACGGACAGATCGTTGATCGGAGTAACGGATAGGCCGAAATATGCTGCCGAACTCAGGTGTCAGTTTCTGGAATCTTTATATGCAAGGAGCTCTACTTCCTTGCCGAACATAATGAACTACCGGTTGATCCGATTCTGTAAGTGTATCAATACTTATTTCAAATACGTCATATAATCAAGAGAATGATTAGTATGTTAAGAAAATGTTTAAATTTCCGCTGCGCTATCCGGAAAACCTACTTCCGCGGCGAGGTATTCTTCCGAGTATACCCTTTCACAAGCTCTTGTGCCAATAGGATGTTATCCTGGATTACCCGACTAGGAATGAAGGCCGATTGATTTTCTTCGACAACATCATTAATGACCATACTCAACCGGGTAGTGAGTATCTTGGATATAATTTTATAGAACGTCGTGCAACATGAGATAGGATGCATATCCTTCATTGTTTTGGCTTCAGCAGATTTCGGTAACAAAGTAACTAGTGTGCAATTATGTGCCGGGTATGAGGAGGTTTCATCAAAGAATTCACCCACAACTTGATATATATCCTCCTTAATTACTGCCCACGAAGCTTTATAGAAACATGAGTTAAAACCATCTATGTCGGCGCTTTGAGATCCCCAATACCATGCAGAGCCGCATCAATTTCCTTTCGAGTGATAGGGCTCACAAGCATCTCCCTGATCGCATTTTTCACGTTCTACCTACCCGCAGAATCTGAACATTAACACCCTCAAGTCGAGGGGAAGCCGTCCCCACAAGGTTGGTGTAGAATGCCAAGACTTCCCGCTCAATATCTTGGAAATTATCCAATATAGTACCATCAGTGCGTTCGAGCTTGAGTATGCCACTTTGCCTGTTTTTCGCCCGTACACAAGCATGAAAGTATGCCGTATTTCCATCCCCCATATGGAGCCAGTCAATTTTTTCTTTGACGAGCAATAAGTTCATCAATGTGTTGCCAGTGTTCCAAATTCCCTGTGAGCACCTTGATCGTTGCAATTTTGCTGGCATTGAACCGATCTGTCAGTAACTCACTCTGCTTCTGATCCAAAGCCTCTCGTTTTTTCTCAATCCGCCTAGAGACCCCTGTATACCTATGATTCAGGTGCTTGAGGGCAGGAGTTAATTTTTTCAGCTTGGTCCATATCCGTTCCTGCTTAGTTCCAACAGTGTACGAGTTCCAACTATTTCGAACAATCTCGATGAACTCCGGGTGTGAGACAGAACAATTGAAGAATCGGAACATGCCTTTATGATTCAAAGGGGTGATCAACTGGGAGATTTTAATTGGGGAATGGTCAGACATTCCAGAATTTAAGACATCCACACGTACATTCGATTTTCCTAGAACCATTCCACATTACCAAGCACATGATCAATTCGAGTATATATAGGGTCATGCTCCTGCTTGTTAGATCACGTAAAACAATCACCATTCATATCCGCTTCAAAGAGTCCAGCTATGTCCATCATATCCGTAGGTCGCGATATTCATCATAGTGTACATGGTTACCCCCTTTTCCTGCCATAAGGGCCCAGAACATTGTTAAAATCACCGGCACATATCCACGGTTTATTAATTGGGGCCAAGTTCTGGATATCTCGCCAAAGTATCCTTATTTTTTCGAGTTGGTTATGGGCATAAACAAATGTGATAAAACCTTTGTCTACGCCATTATCGTCCTTCCAGGAACAATGTATATACTGATCAGATCATGATACACATTGTCGTCGAACATTTCTTGAACCCCACAAAATCCACATTCGACCATTGTAATGTGCATTGTAATTTTCCTCCAGCCTCCAGTATGTACCAAACCTTCTCATAATCATATCTCTCTTATTAACCTTGATTTGTGTTTCTAGTAGGCCAACTACATTCGCTTTCCACTCAATGAGACGGGAATGGATCTCCTTTTGTTTTTCAGCCTGGTTTAGTCCCCTTACGTTCCACACTATCATCTTACGGGTTGAGATCCCTCACTTGACCCGATTCCAAGATCAAGGGGGGCAAACCCATTATTCGTATGTATGGTCTCAAATTGCACATTGTTACTCGTACTAGCTCCTTGTAACTCCCGATGAGTTGTAGATCCACTCATAGACCTCCTCCGAACCTCTGTCCATCCATGATCATCATGAGCCTGTTGTTTATCGTTTCTTGTGGTCTGATGAGTAACAATTCATTCAGCCCGGTTCTCTGGCCGAATTTGAGCAGGTTTTGGCTGCCAGTGTGGTTTCTTCTGAGGTATCGGGCCCTTTCGATTTTGCTGCAACTGTTGATGAGGAAGCGCCCTTGGATTCGACTGTTGTTGTTGCGTCGTTTGTTGGGACTCACATTTATGCCCTAGTTTCTGGCATTGTTGGCAGAATATTGGCCCCCACTCGTACTCCACCACTTGTGAAATTTTTGTACCCTGCTTATCCTTGATGAGTACATGCTTGCGTAGTTCTTGAGTTATGGCAACCTCAATTAGCACACGTGCATGACACTCGGAGCTTCTTAGCCGTATATTCATCGACCAGAATAGGTCGTCCAATTGCACTAGAAATCTTACCTAAACTCTTAGGTCCCCACAAGTATACTGGGAGTTGAGGAAATTGAACCCACGTCTAGGCAACTCGCCTCATGTCCTCACTTAGTTCAAACTTCCGTTCCCATTCTCGTAATATCATTTGTTTGCCAAATATGGTGTAGGGGCCCTTACGCATCACCTCAACCTTTTCACTCTGCGTCTGGAACCGTATAATGAAATACCCTTCACCATTGAAGTATAATTCTGGATCATTGACAAATTTCCACTTGTTTGTCATAAACGTCTTCACCGCAATCATGGACAGAGAGTTATCAACTACATACATAATTAGGGCATTCTCCCAAAATTGTAACTCATCCTGGATATCCTCATCTTCAATTTCGATCACAATTTCACCATCCACTACCACAGGGGGGTTGGTATTCAATTGGAACTCCATTGTTTGGTAGCCGATTGCCCCGAATTACATCAATCCATACAGGTTTTGATGTACCAGTCAGGACTGGTTCATGGTTGTTGCTAGCAGCAGCATGTTCTGAGATTGGTTGGCTTAAGTCTGTACGACATCACCTTCGCCCTCCGCAGGTTGATAATCATCGCTCACTTCATCGTTCTGCTCCTCAATCTCAGGCGACAGTGGCAATTCATCAGCCACGGAGTGGGTTTGCACGTCCGACTCTTCAGGGGCATCTGGTCATTTCTTAGGCATACCCCGTTTCCGTTTCCCTGGCTCCGCTGTTTGATCGGTGTTGGCCGCCTTGGATTTCGCCGTTGTTGCCATGCCCTCGTCAGGAACTTTTCCAGTGACTATATAACTCTGTCCCGGTTAAAACTTAAATTTGAGCAATCTGAAATGGCAAATGTTACAACTACTCCTACACTACTCCTATATAACATCATATACCACCTTATATCTCAACACCTAAACCACCTTATGTCTCCATCGGAGATTGAGCCATGCACCTCTCCTTCACCATCCTAACTCATTTCCACTGAACGGATGGAGATATATAGTCTAAATATATTTATCTGTTAAGTCAAATTTTATTGTTCATTGAAAATATGAAATAGTAGGGACCTAAATTTGATATTGACATTTAAAAAGGGCCATACACACAAAACCCCTTAAAAATAATTGATGATTAATTAGGTGTGAAGTCAGCTTGCATTTCACATTATTATTCGAATTTCAAAGAGCCAGATTTGTATATTGTTCTTCTTCCAGCTAAAAGCCTGTCTCTTTCAACAAATAATCAACTCTAAACATTGTTAGTGTGTGATTGGTTGGCCAAAAAGGCATGTAAAAATTGCCAAAATTGGCAAAATCACACTTTGACCAAAAAAGCAAGCTGATTGGTTGGTGGATCGGTCCATGTGATTTGCTAACGGGCTGCCCGAATTGTTTTTACCATTTTCACTGTTTTGGGCCAAAACACAGGTTGGACATGCTATTTTTATGCACTGGTCTTTGTAGCGTTTTTTTTGGGCCCTTGCATGTGAATTTTTCCCCAATGTGAATTGACGATTTTATCCCTGAAATAGTTGAAATTTACAAACCTAAAGATCTCATTGGGAGTAGATTTCTGTCTTTAGTTTTCAGACCATTGATCTGGTTCTTTTTTTTATTTGTGATGTTGCTGATGTATCTTGAGCTTGGCTCCTTTGTAGTGATTAATAAATATCACTTTTCATTGATAAAACTTTTCTTTCATAGTTTTAAAATCAAGTCATAGTTTATTTATCTTTTGTTCATTAAATCAAAGAAATATACGAAAACCCTCAATTTATACTTTTGTTCGTATGTACATGTCATGTCATAGATTATAATATGCCTAATCGATCAAATTTTCTTTCTTAGTCGTAATATGTATGCAACAAAATTATAAATATATTATTAACTAAGAATATTATTAAAATTTACCTGGTACCTACAAAAATTATATGTCTGGATGGAGATACTAGGCCATTGTTGGTTGCCCTGAAGTGAACTTGCACTTAGTTGCTGCACCTATCAGATCCCACAGACCAGAGGAGTTCAAGTCGCATTGGTGAACATACTTAACATGACCACCTAAATATTCTAGATCACTCAAATTGTCATAATAGAACCTTCCACCTCCACATATCTGAATCGAAGAGTGATTACGCTTTCGTCCTGAACAGATATATAACATGTATATATACTAAGTCAATTAAATTTAACAATATTAAGACCGAATAAAAAACTTATGAACTCTGCAAAATTGCAAAAGGTAGTAGTACTGTATTCGAATATAAGATGAAGGGGCTTACTAAGTCCGTTCTTCTTCCA
>JAQRGC012119470.1:0-10476 GCA_028659135.1 Plantago lanceolata
AACCAAACCTTAACTCCAGCGAAACGTGTCTGACTGATTACACTTTTTAATATTTGTAAGCATAATTTCATTAACTGTTCTGTAAATTGTACAATACAACAATGTAGTGACATTAATTTAACCGGCATATTCGTCATGATACTGCCCGATAGTATCATCCTCCAGCAGTAGTATTGTATTCGAATATAAGATGAAGGGGCTTACTCAGTTCGTTCCTCTTCCAATGAGGACGATCTCGATTGGGATCAAAAGGGCCACCAAATCCACCTGCATCCACTTCATTCGGATGGTCGTACTCGTCGAAAACTGGATGATCAGTACCCGTAGATGCTTCGGAATATGCCATAATACAGAGTAGATAAAAGTGTTCTGTGAAGTGAATTGATCCATCACCAAAAAGATGTGTCTCTTTAATTGTTTTCGTATGTAACAGTTGTGACATGTGGTTTCATAGCTAATTACTCCAAGCATTGTGACCATTGACAGAAGGACGTTTCTTCAGAATATATTTCTTGTCGAAAATTCCATGTTGTCAGATCTTAAATTGGGCTGAAAAAATAGAAATGTGATGAAGTATTTATATAATCAATTGTGATTAATTATTACGGTTCGTTGCAATTACAAATCAGTGTGACGGAGTACTGTAATGTGACAAACAACTTTCATCACAAAGGTTATTGTTTACGATGAAACGAGCACGGCGTCGCAACATTTCAATCATGGCGGTCGAATTTTTTATGCGAAGACAACTATTTATCACAAAAGCTGGACTCATTTGGGGCGGCACGCTTTTCGTCACCAAAGGTGCAACATTTGTGATAAAATATACTATTCGTCACAAATGATGACAACAATTGAGTCCGGTTATCGGTTCGTCGCAAAAGATGGGGTCAGTTGCGACCAACACATGTTTTGTCACAAATGGAGGGGCTATTGTGACAAATATGTGCCTCGTCGCAAAGTTGCAGTCACAATAGGTGACTGTTTTTTTAGTGCTGTCTCATCAAACTCATAAGGAGCTTCTGGTCTTCCAGATAAGTATCCCTGGTCACATTCACTTCCTCTATCAAGACACTGTTAGCAACATCTCCCAACATTCCTTTTTGTAAAACCTCCAATCTCTGAAGACTCCTTTTAGCCCTCCCTTTAAGATCCTGAAACTTACTAGCATTAAGCTGCTTAAACTCATTCTTCAAATACTTCAATTTGGACACTAGTTGGAACATTTTGCACCCCCTGGCAATAGTATCCACCCTTTCTGCACCAGATCCATAAATCCCTCATCATCTGCCCATATATTTTTAAACCTGAATGGGACATTCCTCTTTCCCTCAGCTTTAAAAATTCTGGTCACACTAGGGGAGTGATCAGAAATAGAAGGCATCAAGAACTCTACAGTGGATTCCTTATGAGACAACAACCACTTCTCATATATAAGCACCCTATCATGTTTACAAAACGTATGATTGTTATTCCAAGTATAAATGGGTCCAGCAAAACGATGATCATGCGGGCCAACACTGTCTAGGACCTCTTTCTGTTCCTCACCCACCACCATACCAGCAGGAGAAGCACTAAAATTTTCACTACTATTCAAAACCACATTGAAATCCCCAGCAACCATCCAAGGACCATCAATCTTCTGTTGTAACCTCTTAATATCATCCCAAAGCTGAACTCTCTGCTCCAGAGTATTGAGTGCATAAAAAAAAGAAATAACACCCTTCCAACTAAGATCCCCTGACACAACACTACAATGTACCAACTGTCAGACTGATGTAGAACTTCCACTTTCACCTGACTGTCCTTCCAAACCAACAAGATCCTACAATTTTTCCCATAAGCCACATTGCTTTCAACTGCCCAATCCTCTTTCAACTTATTCACCATTTTTCCATAACCTATACTTCTTAGCCTAGTTTCAATAGCTACTCCTATGCTACACTTATTTATAAACAGAAAATCCTGAAAAGCAACACTCTTAAGGGGGTCATTCATTCCCCTTAAGTTCCACACCCCAATATTCAAAGGCCTATCCATTTTGAAAACCTCTTCCCCTTCCCCGTGTATCTCTACCTCCTCATTTTTCAACAACCCTGGTCTCTGTAACTGCTGTCTCCTCCTATTATCAACAACTTGCCAATTTACCTGAGCTACAACATTGTCCTGCCCTCTCAATCTTTCCCTATACAGATCCACTTGAACATCCCCAACTTGCACAAAATTTCCCCCATCCATCCCATTCACCTAAGAATTCCCTACTATATCAAACCGATTCTCCACCACCACACCATACAGCATACCCCCTTCCATTTGTCTCATATGACTAGACTTCTCAAGTACCCTTACCTCACTGCTAGAAGCCTGTTGTCTCCCCTGTAAATCATGCCTAGCACCAGCACACTCCTTCCCTTTATGAGTTACAAATTGACTTATAGTCCCAGTATGCTTTTCATGAGCTACAGATTCTTGCCCAGACAAGATCTGTTGAGGTCTGATAGCCACTCCAATAACCTCCCTTCTAGGAGGAGAAGCCACATTAACTTCACTGCACATATGACCAACGTCATTTCCCCTTCTGTCCCCTCTTTCGACATCAGTAGACTCCTTTGCAACCCATGTTGGTTTTACACCACAGAACCTTGCGTTATGGCCAAATAAAAAACACTTGAAACATTGGTAAGGCCGACTTTCATACACCACTCGCTGCTTGAATTTTGTTCCCCCAGGACCTCCCAGAGTAATGGAATCCACCAACTTCTGCTCGGCCTTTAAATCCACAAAAACACGCGCAAAGGATAGCCTTTCCTTTGTTTTTGTCATCTTGTCAATACTCGCAACTTTGTCAATATTCCTTGGGGACCAAAACTGAAGATCAAGCCCTGGAAACTGTACCCATGCAGGGTAATCTTCAAACGTAGAATCGTCTAGTTTCATACCTGCTCTCCACCTTTTTAGCACTAGAGGATACTCTCCATTCACCATCCATGTCCCTCAACTCCGCACTTCCTCCATCTCTGTCAAATTAGCAAACCTGAAAAGGTAAACTCCATTATCCCCAACATGTATCTTCGGTTGACAGTGCCAACGTGCTTCTACGAAACGCTTCATAGCCTCAAACGGGATTTGAGCCCCAAATACCACTCCAATCAACATACTATTCCAGTATTCCGGATTCTCGCTAACCTCCTCAGCAGAAAATGAAACCTCGGTACGGCTTACCAGCTGAACATACGACACTTGCTCCCCATTCTCTGCTCTCCAGTTACCTGCAAAAAGCTCACTAAATCTACGATTCTGCCTGGGAGCAGCAACACCTACATCTCGAACCCCACGCTCCCTCGCCGGAACCCTAGCCGGAACCTCCACAGACTGATTCCTCTCCTGATTCTCAACCTCATCCTCCATGGAATAAACCTCTTCGAAATCCCCCAAGTCATCCTTCTGCTGCAATTCATCCTCCCGTAATTCCTCAATAGCCTCCAATACATGATTTCCTAGCTCATTTCTCCTCTTCGTCATGGTGAAGACGAAGGAAAACCAGCGACAATTGATTGCCGAAACCCTAACACATAGTGAATGTGTAATTGAGGCGTATGTGTTTGTTATTTATGGAAATTGTGACATTTTGTTGGTTTCCCATTACAACGTCAGTCATTTCTGGTGTAGCAAACATGATGCTGCCAAAAAGAGGATCTTCGTGTTTCCTGAGTCGTGGTGGACATCTATTATGACCTTGTTGTATTGGTCTATGTAGATTAGCCCTTACTTGATAGCCAAAAACCATGTATGTCAAAGTAGAAGAATTAATAAAATCAACGAGACGTTTATACTCCAAACAATATGCATCATAAGTTTTAAATTAAAAAAAATTATAAGAAATGTTTTTAGTACCTTTCAAAATGGACCTCAATATCATGTTGAGTAAGTGGAGTTCCATAATATAATGTGATGAATAGCCTTGTTGATTTTTCGTCACTGATTACCCTGTTTGATTGAGGCACAAATGGCTCAGCATTAGCATTCAGAGAACTCATCTTGTTTTAATAGTTAAAGTTATGAGTGAAAGTGTCATGATCCTGTGTTCTGGTACATGTTGAGTAAATATCAGTACAACATCAGTACAACACATGGTTAGCACTTTATGGACTTATTGGGGATTTCACCTTTTCTTCACAGCAGTAGGTTATTGATGTATCTTGTGTCTCAAGAATAATAGGTATGAAGATACACGGCATGAGGAAGTGTGTAGAAGGTTTTGGAAAAGTTTTGTTATAGAAAGATTTGCTATTCTGTAAAGATTTTCCTAAAGAAGGTTAGTCTTGAGGAGCACTCTGCAACGCAATCAAGATGAGATCTTAAGTACTGAAGAACATACGAAGCTTTCCTATGTGGGCACCTTGAAGAATTCTATATAAGCTCAAGGAAAGTTTCGGAGAAAGTTAACGCAGGAAAATTTCGGGAAGCATTGAAGTTCATCTATTCGAGTTTTTCTGTTTTACATGAGTTTAGTTCTTGTCTAGTTGTGTATTGGGATCTCTGTGTTTCAGTTTATAGCTAGGAAGAACAGTAGGTGTTTCATCATCTTTAACCTCATGTTTTAGGATTAGGTAGTTGTTGATTCATCATTGTAATCTCTGATGTTTCGATCAATTACTATAGTCTTTAAAGCCTTTGTCTATCTCTCAAGTGATATTCATTTCACTTGAGAAAAGTTATGTGTTCTTTTAATTCCGCTGTTTATTTTACTCTGTTATTTAGTAGTGTTGTGGGGATTGTTATCCAAACAACTCACTCAACACCACTCTCTGTCTCAGATCTAGTTCAAGTTAGGTCCGTAATTTATTTCAATTTGTATCAGAGCTTGTCACTTCCATAGTAAGTGATTGGACTTGATATTGAGATGGATTGGACTTGATATTGAGATGGAAACTGGTGAATTCAGAGTTCCTAAAACTCTGGATGTTCTGGCAAACTGGCTCTCTGGACGCTTGAACACTCTTGTTCCTGTAGTGTCTATCATTCGAACTATGAAGCCATCCATCCAGAAGAAACCTGTCAGAGTCATTATGACCAGACTCTCAATTTATCCAAACATGGGCCTCAAACTCGAAAGGAGATCTGACTGTCACTCTATGGTCCGGAAGGATTCTGAAGATCACTACAAGAACTCACAAGATACGATCAGAGGTCTGACAATTTCATGCCAAGACACCTCTTCGCATCACTTGAGTATAGACTATCTCCTGGAGGAAGAAAACGTTGCAATGACATGGGATATTAGACCAGGTGCAATCCCTGGTACACTGCATTCATGCTGTGATCCTGAGGAACGTAATATCTTTCATAAAGATTCACAATCTTCCCATGTTGAGTCAGATGTTGGCAAAACAATTGCCCCAACACATGACCTCACATGCCTGATGGCTGCGACAAGACACATCACTGGTGAGTGGTATCTAGATAGTGCATGCTCAAGACACATGACTGGATCTAGACACCATATCATCAACTTTGTACCTCTTGACAGTGGGTCAGTTACATATGGTGGTGGATCACATGGCAAAATACTGGGAAAAGGAGATCTAAACGTCCCTGGCTTCCCTATGCTAAGTGATGTGTATCTTGTAGAAGGACTTAAAGCAAATCTAATCAGCATTAGTCATCTCTGTTACAAGGATATGCTGGTCAAATTTGACAAAACTGCATGTTATGTTCTTAATCAGTCTGATGAATGCATTCTTACAGGGAAAAGATCGAGTGACAACTGCTACAAGATTGTAGAGAGAGTAACATGCAATCTCTCTAAAGTGGATGAAGTCACCCTCTGGCATCAGAAGTTGGAGCATGCCAATTACAGACATCTACACAAGCTAATAAAATCTGAATCAGTGAAAGGACTCCCACAACTACCACAAAATGGAAAGATTGTATGTGAGAAGTGTTTGAATGGAAAACAGACTTGTGTTGGGCACAATGTTCTCCAACATCAAGGCCAACATCCTGGAACTTCTGCATGTTTTGACCTTCTTCACATGGATCTCATGGGGCCCATGGAAGTAGCATCAGTAGGAGGAAAGAAGTACGTATTGTTATTGTGGATGACTACTCCAGGTTCACATGGGTCTACTTCTTGAGAGAAAAATCAGACACCTTTGAAGCATTCAAAACCTTGTACTCCAAGATCAAGAACATGTATGAGAAGTCCATAATGAGGATAATATCTGACCATGGTGGTGAATTTGAAAACCATCTGTTCTCAAAGTTCTGTGACAAGAAAGGGATACACCATGAGTTCTCCGCCCCTAAAACACCTCAACAAAATGGAATTGCAGAGAGAAAGAATAGTACCCTACAAGAGATGGCTAGAGTCATGCTGAGTTCCATGCAGATCTCAAAGAAATACTGGGTAGAAGCTTTCAACACTGCCTGTCATATTGTCAATAGAGTTTATTTGCGACAGGAACAAAGGAAACTCCTTATGAAAGACTACAGGGAAAGAAGCCAAATCTGATTTACTTTCATGTGTTTGGGTGTGTGTGCTACATACTCAATGATAGGGATCCCCTGACCAAACTGGATGTCAAAAGTGACAAAGGTGTGTTCTTAGGGTACTCTGAAAATAGTCATGCGTACCGTGTCTTCAATCTCAGGCTACAGACTATTCAAGAAACTGTCAATGTAGTGTTTGATGGCACTCTAAGAATCACTGGAAGGAAGAATGATGCTCATACTCTGGCAGATATTGGTGACATTGGACGTGATTCTACCAATGTTGTGGCAACATCCCAGCTAACACCAACAGTTGAGCCTCTAATTGAAAAGGGTAGGGAGGAAGATGAAAATGACGTGACTGAAGACGAGGATAACACTAATAAAATACAAGATCCAGTCAGAAAGGAACCTCCAACTAATGTGCGTAACAATTAACCGGTATAACAAATCATAGGTGATGGCAGTGAATGGGTCAGGACAAGGAATCAACTCAGAGCACTGGCAGGAGGAAGAGGGACCAAAGAAAGTACTTGTGTGTCCACTATTCATAAGGAGGATGAAGTGACTTGCTATGTGTCCAATGTGGAGCCTAAGAATGTCAAGGAAGCCCTGATGGATGAACATTGGATAAATGCCATGCAAGAAGAACTAAATCAGTTTGAGAAGAACCAAGTGTGGACATTAGTTCCTAGACCAAATGACAAAATGTCACAGGAACCAAATGGATCTTCAAGAACAAGACTGATGAGGATGGAAAAATTGTAAGGAACAAGGCTAGACTGGTTGCACAGGGATACACTCAAGTGGAAGGAATAGACTTTGATGAGACCTTTGCACCAGTAGCCAGAACAGAGTCCATCAGGATCCTTCTTGCCATTACTTGCTACCTAAAGATTACCTTGCACCAGGTGGATGTGAAAGGAGCCTTTCTAAATGGTGACATTGACACAGAAGCGTATGTACAGCAACCAAAGGGGTTTGAAGATCCATTCAAATCAAAGCATATATTTCTATTACAAAAAGCCTTGTATGGCTTAAAGCAGGCTCCAAGGGTATGGTATGAGAAATTGATGGAGTTCCTTCGGAAGTTTTGATTCACTAGAGGAGAAGGTGACAGAACTCTGTTTGTCTTAAGGAAGAATAAAGACATCTGCATTGCTCAAGTGTATGTTGATGACATTGTCTTTGGTGCAACCAACTCTATACTATTGGACAAGTTTGTCAAAGCTATGTCCACCACATTTGAGATGAGTATGATAAGAGAGCTGAATTTCTTCTTAGGACTTCAGATCAAGCAACATGAAGATGGTCTCTTTCTGAATCAGACAAAATGCGCTGCAGATCTTGTGAAAAGATTTGTCCTGGACACTGCTCAACCCAAGAAAACCCCTATGAGTTCCACTGTAAAACTGAACAGAGAAGGTGCTAGGGAGGATGTTGACCCAACATTGTATAGGTCAATGATCGGAAGCTTGCTATACTTGTCAGCCTCAAGACCAGATATTCAGTTTGCAGTATGTGTCTGTGCTAGATTCCAAGCCAAACCTAAAACCACCCATTTTAATGCAGTCAATAGAATTCTGAGGTATGTGTCTGGAACAGTAAATCTTGGTATATGGTACACAAAGGATACAAACTTAAATCTCCTAGGATTTACAGATTCTGACTAGGCAGGTGATCTTGATGACAGAAAATCAACAAGTGGAGGGTGTTTTTACTTAGGCAATAATATAGTTTCTTGGTTTAGTAGGAAACAAAAATGTGTCTCATTATCCACTGCTGAATCTGAATATGTAGTAGCTGGAAGTGCAGCAACCCAAATACTTTGGTTAAAATCCATGTTGTCTGATTATGGGCTAATAAGTAATTCTGTTTTGCTGCTATGTGATAACCTGAGTGCCATACACCTCACCAAGAATCCTGTACAACATTCACTCACTACACACATAGATATAAGATACCACTTTTTGCGTGATTTGGTTGAGTCAGAAGCTATTAATATAGAACATGCAGAAACAAACAACCAACTAGCTGATCTATTCACCAAACCTTTGGATGAACTAAGATTTGAGAATCTAAGGAGGTCTCTTGGTATCTTCATTGTGTAGGTCCTAAGGTGTGTAGTTGGATGATAACCCAACATCTTGGTTAACATCCAGTCTCTTCTGTACTTTGTATCTTCTTTCGATTGATTATTTGTGCTCTTTCAGACTTTTCATCTGATTCCTTCACTCATATGTAGGTTATTGTGCCATCTCTCAGGTATTAAAGGTTCATGTAGATGGATAAGACTAAAATAGTCAAACAATAGTCCTCTGGATATGTCCAACTCTGTTTTAAATAATAAAAAAAAACTGGTCTCACTTACACCTTTGTGTGTTGGTGTTTCTCTTGCACAAGATGTGTCTGTATCATTGCAAGGTGTGTTTTTATTCCAGGTTGCCAAAAATAGTGACTGAGAAGCAATTCTCTTTGACACTTGAAGCAGGAACTTGATCAAATGAAGACAAGACTCTCTTTGGGAATCTTTGGATTCCTGGGTTGTGCGGTTTCCTTGGCCCAAATCTTTTCAATTGAGCAAGATCAGATCCACTAAGACTACATTGGATCGTTTTTTTTTTTTGGTGTCAAGGCCACGCCTAATGAACAATGGGATTTGTTACAAAGCCCAAGGAGGACCTGATGAAAATTTTAAGAGAAAGTCATTTCCAGAGTCTTGAGTTTGGTGTTTTAAACCTTATCTAGAAGCAAAGAACCTATGTTGACCTGCATGTTGGGACAACATCCTATGTGTTAACTGATGTCCTCAGTTTTCTTGATCTGTACTTATCTGTTATTTTGCTTTGGGTTGGTTTGGTTAAGGGGGAGTGTCTACAATTAGAAAGTTTTCTGGGTTCTGGTTGGTTTCTTATTTCAAGACAGTATCCACGAGTAAAAACTTATCCTTGTTTCACTCTAAAAATTTTATCATGCTCAGTTTGTTTGTCTTTGGAGATTTTTGTGTGTATGTTTGTTATCATGTATTTTGATTTGCAGGATCTCACTCATACTAAAATTGGGTTCTGTTGAGTGTTTTCGAGATTGTTCCACCTGGCAAGTTTGCAACGTTACTATGCGGTCTATTTAAACGCCACTAGCCATTGTGATAATCATCACTTCAACTTTCCCAATTCTCGAAACCCTAGAAGCTCCAAATTCTCCCCAACTTTCACTCCTTACTCTCTGCTAAATTTTCACTGATCAACAATGGCCGATAAATCCAAGCAAGCTTCTGCAACCCCTATTACAACTACCACTTCGTCTCCATCACATGCCACAAACCCTAATACTTCTTCTCCGGCTTGTCTGATCCTTCTTGGGATGTGCCTCTCAAAAGAATCTGGAAGCCCAAGTCAAAATCCCGACCTCAGGCTAAGAAAATCCAAACATGTGATGATGGGGCAACATCTGTACCTATTAATGATGCACTCATTGTGCCCAGCATTACAGTTGCTCCGGAATCTCTACAGGAGAAACCAATTGAGGGGGAGAGACTTCCAGAGGCACCAGAGCTTCACTATGACGATGATCAAAGCTCTGATGATGTTGAAAGGTTTGTAATTGCTCAGAATAAGTCAGGTGTTGACCCCAATTTTGAAGGAATGTCTGTGCAAGATGAAGGTGCTGAGCCAACATCTGCTGGAACACCTGCTGATAGTGAGCCTCCTAATGATGATGAAGAGATGGAGTGTTAGGAAACTTGTAATTTATATGAGCAATTCCATTAAAGACTAAATTAGGATTAATTCAAGAAATTAGTAGTCTTAAGCCTGTAGGAAAACTTTGTTAGAAAGGCACTTGTACAAGAGGAACATTTCAGCAGTACTTTTAGCTTTAATCCTAGTATTTGTATTAGGTTGCTGATGACGTAGTTGTTATGTAAAACAAGTTATTGAGGCACTTAGTAACCTAGCAGATGAAGACTACGAAGATTGAAGACTC
>JAQRGC012120179.1:0-14366 GCA_028659135.1 Plantago lanceolata
AATTAAGTCCTTGCAACTAAATAAACTTTTAAACAAATTCAATCTTAATCATAATCGAATATAATCGTTCCCAATTACGTTCTAAACATTAAAACAAATTAAAGTCCCATAAAAAGACCTCAATTCATCAATGAATCAATTGAATAAAAGATTTTCAAATATAAAAAACTCCAGTTTGTATCAATCGAAAAAATTCATACTTCGATTTGGAGCAATAACTGCTCCTTATCGGAGCAGGTATTGCTCCACAATCTGAGCAGCAAACTGCTCCGAATTGAAGCAGTTTGCTGCTCCAAAATTTCGGAGCAGCTGCTGCTCCAAAAATTGGAGCAGTGCTGCTCCATTTTTGGAGCAGCAGACTGCTCCAATTCGGAGCAGCAAACTGCTCCAATTTTGGAGCAGTAGTTGCTCCTAATCGGAGCAGATTGCTGCTCCAATTTGGAGCAATTGTTGCTCCAAATTGAAGAAGAAGAGAATAGAAGAAGAAGAAGAGAAAATGAGAAAAAAAAGAGAAGAAGAAGGAGAAGAAGATAAAAAACTTTAAGCCCTTGTTTGGAAGCAAAATTAGAAAAATGAGTTGGTCAACCTTTTTGGAGTAAAATGGAAGTAAATGTAATTGTTTGAAACAGTTGGATAATTTTGTTCTTTAATGCAGCAAGAGGGGGTGTATATGTAATATTCCCTTTATAGTTTTTAGGTTCGATTTCAAATTTAAGACATACGTTAACTCGTTCAGTTTACAATTTCTACCACATTTAAAGTACACAATATTGGTACTGTTCTAAATTCTTCAGCATGTTGAATTGAACTCCGGCCTAACCAAAGACTGCTAAGAAAAAACTAATTAACTACTACAGGAATCCCTCGCCCACATCAATCGATCACCACCACCTATCCCGACGGAATCCTTGTAAAATTTCGAATCTTTTGGGCAATGGTTAAGGAGGTCGTCGTACGCTGTAAGCATTTGTTTGTTCCGATCCGAACCACAAACCTTGAACCTATGGTCTATTTTTGAAACAGAAAACTTATCAGATAATCAAAAACTCTGTGGTACATATTAGCTTATATAGATAGCATATGTATGTCATTGGTTTAGACTAAAGTGTATATCAGGCCACAATTTCATAAAGTTTCCCCATCAATTTTGGCAGCATTTCATCGACATTTATCGTCCAAATTACCTTTCTTTCTATTGGCCTAATGGCCTAATGATGAGTAGTAACATTTTGTCTACTTGCAATTTAACTTATTGTCGATGACAATTTGCCAAAGTAACTATCATTCTTTGAGAACGAGAGGAACAATAATGGTATACAATACAATTAGTGACGCGGGGTATGGGTGGGGTTAGCTACTTCTAACCCGTCTTGCCCTATAATTAAAATGGCGGCCGTAGACTTTACTAGTTATTAGAGTTGAGGTTACTAACTTATTAAGTACAATATGGAGATGAGTTCATGAGTTGAAAGAACTTTTATGGACATGTTCTCTGTCAAGTGAATGTTTATGTGTTTGAGACAAGTTCAAGTTCAGAAGAGGAGTAAGTCTCATGAAAATCAGTCTTTTCTAAATATTAAGAAAATCAACATTTTAATTAGTATAAATTAGAGGATTGTATTCAACACTTGGGTGAAAAGGCTTGATATGAGGTTTGACCTTTTAACTAGAGTTGACCACAATTGACTAGAGTTGTGCTCATGTTACTTGTAATCAGGATCTTTGTACTCGCGCAGAGTTGCAAGCTTGCTAAGGAGATTTAGAGTGGTGCGGGACTCTTTGGGTCACAACTTCGTGGCCTTGAAAAACTTTTTAGAGCGCCCATTAATGGCACGATAGATTTATACATCATCAAGTAGATATGCGGGGATAAATGGAAGTATATGAGTAGATCTTCCGCGAGTTCAATTCGCTAAAATCACCCACAATTCTTGTTCACTGTCCGTTGTGTTTGGATTTTGGACCAACTTTGCCAAAATCGTAAAGTTGCCAATCCCGCCAACTTAATGGGCCAATTTTGCCATACTGTCGAATTTGAATAATGCGACTGTAAAAAATCCTCCAAAATCGAAGGAATAAGAATGAAAAGTGACTGAATCTGTACATTTCTCCTTCCTTCAAAGCTCTGAATCTATACATTGTTACCTAACTGAAAAGGTTCTAGATACAAAACCAAAGTGCGCGTGACAAAATCACGTCAGACCTTCGGAACAAAAACTCTATGAGTTAAACCTAAATTTACGACAACATATGTCCTGTCCTAGTGGTACTGCATGCCTGCTGCTATCCAGTAGGTGCAGGTTCGAAAGCTAAATCAACTGTTTACATCTATTCAAACCTTAGCAGCAGTCTTGACTCTTGACAGACAAATTGGATGCACTGCTAGATTTTGGCAAACCTGAAATAAAAATCAATGAATTCAATTAGCAGGATTCCTTAAATTCGAAACAGCAACATTCTCTTTTCCAGGAACGTTCATAAGCCATAATATGTTACTCTATGTATGCCAAAGTATGTCTGTATGCGTACCACTTCAGGCCCCTTGGGCCGCTCTCTAGCTGATCTTGTTTGGTTTCATGGAATTCGAGGTGGAGACTTTGCTATGTAGAAAATGTCTACAAGTTATCGTTTCCTAGTTTTGCTCCATCAAGAACAGGACTGGCTTCTGGTGATGGTTCAGCTCCTATATCCCGACAATGAATAATATCAGATTCATAATGAAGGCTCTCTTCATTATCTGCTGTGCGATTTTAGACACGTGTATCTTCCTGCCATGAGAGATATTGGGATATTTGTCTACAGTCATTACTACTGACTAAGCTCATTAGAACTAGTGACAATTCTATGGGCAGTAGAATCATAAAGGCTTTGATGTGGTTGTACAATTACTGCAATTTTTTGGTTTGTGTAGTAATATCGACTTATTGTACATCCGTAAAGCACGTTGAGATGCTAATACCGCGGGTTGCATAGAATTATCCCGGACTAGCTATGGGATGCTTATTTACTGCCCTCAGACCAGTACTTATTATCATGTTCAGAATTCACAAGAAATTTCTCAGAGCTTCTTTCATTGGTGAATTTTAAGCATCATTGACTATCATATGAAAATGTAGATCCATACCTCGAGTGTAGCCTCTCGATCTCTTCGTCTTTCTTAGCTATAGTGTCTTTCAGAGAAGCAACCTGTAAAGGCAAGATGTATCAGATGACACAGGTCGATGTTTCTGCAGAAGCTCTATTATAAAATCAGATATCAGTTACACATACATGATACATGTAGAATAATACTTATGTGGATGGTCAAACAACCAAAGAATGCCAAACCAAGAGCAACGCATAACAATTAAAAAACGGTACCTGTTCCATCAGTTCCCTGACATCTCTTCCATCTTTACTGCTCTTTGCTGCACCAAGCTCAACGCCAGATACCCTTTCAGCAAACTTTAACGTACTCAAGGACTCAGTGAAAGATTCAGCATCGGGGTTAAGCTGCACAAACATAAGTGTCTTCGCCTGGCCGCCTACATCACAATAGAAGAAGACATGAGAAGTCTAATTGTGCAATCCAATCCAAAAGTTTGAGTCTTTACAAACTTATCACTTATTTTTAAGTTCATCAACACATTAAAGATTATCCATGGACACACATTTGAGCTGTTTGAGGAAAAAACAGTACCTAATGAGCTTTGGAGGACCTGCGTGAGCTTGCTATTTCGATATGGAATGTGTGAACTCTTTTGCGATAAAGCAAAGATGACATCCCCTAGGGCTGATAATGACTTGTTTATGTGCTGTGCCTCCTTAAGTCTGTCTCCTGTTACCTCAGAACGGTCTACTCTTTCACTTCCTGCCAGATCTACTAAATGAAGACTGGCTCGCAGAGTAGAGCCGCTTTTAAGATCCGTCCCTCGTGCGTGAATGGAGACAATACTACATACACACAAATGTGTTTCATATGCCTCGAGTTATAAACATATCAGGGAGAATAGAATAAAATTCATATGCATTCAGTTCAACTAGCGTTCTCTTCGCGTGCAAATCAGAGTTAAGCAGCTTATGTCCAAACAAGAATAAAGCAGTAGAAATGCAGTAAGGTTTGGCAACCAATTTCTAGAAAAGATCAAGGACATCTCATAATTTTTGTACAAATACCTGTGTGATCGACTGCTTCTCTCGTTCATGGAAGTGGAAGCTTGAGCTCTATTCTTTAGTCCAGTGTCCATTATTTTCAGAACATCAGCAGTAGAGGTGACTGGCTGAATAATAGCATCTGGGACAGCTAATCCATTCGGTTGCACAGTCGACAAAACACTTACTGTGTGAAAGTTAGGGAAAACAAATACTAATTGCAAGTTTGCAACACAAAAATCAATCAAAGCATCGGTAATAAGTCAGCGTGGATAAGTGTACAGGGCGGCTAAATCTATGTCAAACGTATAAATGATAACGTAAAAAGGATATTTTTTCTGTGAACTATCACTGGCAAGAAGATCACGGACTTGCTCATTATATATTTCCATCATCTGAACAGAAACCTCATACTTAAAGCTGCTCTGCCTACTTTGTGAAATTCGAAAAAGATCGTTCAATGCTCGATAATTAACCCCCCAATCTTCTTCGCTCGCTTTGGTAGGACCTGTCTGCAGAAATATACCATTCTGTAAGAAACAATCAGCCAAAAAGGCACAAAGTAAAGTATAAGCTCATTTTAATACCATTGTATATGTTTTCCCTGAACCAGTCTGCCCATATGCGAATATACACACGTTATATCCATCCAGAACAGATTGTACTAGCGGTTGAGTATCTGTATATACTTGGGCTGCAGATGTAGATGAAAACGAGCATATGATCATGATAAAGTGTAAAATTTTCAATGAGATAAGACAGATCAGCAGCATAACATGATGGAGATGATCAAAACCTTGTGTTGTGATTCCACCATAAACTTTATTGAACTTGAATGAACGACGGCCTTCTTTCCCTTGTTTGGAGGGGTTGACGACGATTAGCTCTCCGTTTTCACCAATGTACTCGACACACGATTGCTTCCCTTTCTGTCCTGGTAGAAAGGGCCTGACACGGCAATAGACCCGAATATTGCCTGTTCAGATTAAACCATGATGAAACTACGAAGATTATAACCAACTACAAAAATAATAAAAAGGAAAATGCATAACAATCAACTTGTGTAGATCCCATTAAACCCTGGGTTAGCTAACAAAAAAAACATCGAAATGTTGAAAGAAAAGGTCTGGAAAAACATGTATTACACCTTTTAGCTCTTGTAACTCATTGTGCAGCTTTCGATTCTCATTGAGGAGCGGGTAATAGCTTTTTGCTGCTTCGTCTAGAATCTTGATTCTTGAACCTGAATTTATGATTAGTCAATCTATAAGTTCTTTCTTTCCATGTTCCATTACCTGAATTCATTGATATATCTTCTAAGTCCTGATATCCTTCAATAGAAAAGTGTACCTAAGGTAACGAATCCTTCTGAATAGCTTTTCTCTGTTTTCACTACCTCTTGCCGGATTGCCTGAGACGAAAACTGTAGTTCCTGTAGAAATTTGTGGAATCACCAGAAGCACAAGATTAGCATCTCTTCATTTTATTGCATGAAATCACTAGTGTTTTCAAAACTCCGAACAAGTCCTCACTCAGCGAAAGGAATTTTTGGTATACTAAAGGAAGAAACTTCAAAGTTTATTTTCACTATACATAAACAGGATTTGGTGCAGATTTATTGAAATCACAAGTGTATTCCATGCAATGATTATTATATTCTGCTTGTGAAGGATATATACAGATATGATCATACATACTTTCAGTGCACCGAGCTGAAACTCCGTGAAAATCTGGTACATCTGTTCTTTCTTCCTCCACCTTTCAGATCTAGATTGTGAAATTGCTTCAAGATCCTTGCCCCATTTCCTCGACTCAATTAACTCGGTCTCGGCTTCCTTCAACTTGCTCTTGAGCTCTTGTTGAACTCCTCTAGACTCTTCTATTGTTTTGGTGGATTGTGCTTCATATGTTCTCTTAGCTACTTCCAGTTCTTGCTTCAAAGTGTCTATCTCTTGAGCACGATCACCGTTCTCTTTTGCACGTGATGCTTCCAACTCCTGCTTCAAAGCTTCGATCTCTTGAACACGTTCAACATTCTCTTTTATTTTTCTCTGAGCTATTTCAAGCTCTTGCTTCAAAGTTGCTATTTCCTGACTGTCGTTCTCTTTCAGCCTTCTCTGAGCTACTTCCAGCTCTTGCTTCAATGTTTTTATTTCTTGGCTGTCATTTTCTTTTACCCTTCTCCGAGTTTCTTCCAGCTCTTGCTTCAAAGTTGCCATTTCTTGACTGTCGTTCTCTTTTATCCTTTGCCGAGCTACTTCAAGCTCTTGCTTTAGACCAGATATCTTTTTATTCTGATCATTGTTTTCTTTCATCATTTTTCTCACTAATTCCAACTCTTTCTTCAAGGCTGAAATCTCTTCATTATGGTCATCGTTCTTTTTGGTTGGTTTTGTGACGTCTTGCTCCTCAGCTTTCTTTTTCTCGTCTATCTTGT
The DNA here is from genome assembly GCA_028659135.1 of Plantago lanceolata. Taxonomy (NCBI): domain Eukaryota; kingdom Viridiplantae; phylum Streptophyta; class Magnoliopsida; order Lamiales; family Plantaginaceae; genus Plantago; species Plantago lanceolata. The sequence goes on from JAQRGC012120179.1 coordinate 6,569, forward strand.
TTTTCTCACTCTGGCGTTGATTTTTGTCAAAGAGTAATAAGGATTGGAGTTAAATACAGAGAGTAACATAATGAAAGTCCAACAATGCACACACTATAAAATTGTCGACGCGAGTTGAAGTATAGATTAGAGTCAATATTTGGTTCTGATGATTCATACAGGTGCATGTATAGCAGATCACATCTAGTTGAAATCCATGACATAAGAAACAGATAACAACATGCAAGACCAAGGGCGTTTTGTTTATACCTTAATCTGCTGGAGCTGGTTCATAACAATCTGCAAGAAAATGATTCTGTTTTGTTAGAATCGAAAACTAGAAAACTGTTGATTAACAGATAATTTACCTCCTTGTTTATTGGAAGTGAAGATAACTTCCGGTGTTCTTAACACAAGTTGCCAAACTCCTCATTTAAAAGTGATCTCCGGAAAAAGTAGCTACAGAATTGCATAAACAAGAAGCTTGACAATACCTGCGACTCTTCTATAGTTCCTGTGGCAAGGGCTTCAAGAACTCTAATTCTTGACTGGTACTTCTCTTCACGGGCCTTGAAAAGACTATTTTGCTGCAAACAATTCACAGAACAACACAGATGAGGCAGTTGGCTAATATAGATGAACAACAGCAAGATCCGTACAGTACCTTACCGTTCGTAAATGTTCTGCCTGGGTTGATATCCTTCGCTCAATCTCCTGGACTACTTTTCTCAACAAGCAAGCAACACGCTGATCAATCAAACATATAAAACCCATCAAAGTACAGTTCTTGGAACCACGACCACTTCTTAGTCATGAGACCTCAGCTTTGTCAACCAGGCATAAACTACTGCTTTTTGTGCTTTACACTTACATGGGGTATTTCGCCATTCTTGCGCTCTACGCCTTCGTCAAGAATGCCATTGACAACACTTAATAGTGATTGTGTTGGTGCATTCTGTATGAAAAATGACCCTTCAAATCAGTTAATCAAATGCAGAAACTTTAATTCCATCCAAGCTATTAGATTGTGTAGAGAAAGTACTTACATCTAAGCTATTAGATTTCATCATTTCTGCGATTTTGGCAGCTGGAATCTCCATGTAAGATCCTTGTTTGAGCTGGAAGACCTCATGAAACTTATGACCACCTTGATGCAGTGATGGCTCTACATCAAGACCAAACATAGAGAAAACAGAACAGTCATTACCAGCAGGGGCAGCCTGGAGCCTAGGATTTGAAGTCCGAGGATGAAATTTTATATAGAACTACATCTCCAAGTTTTCGCTCGAAAATATTACATATAAAATAATTATAGGAGCGGATGCCATCACCCACCCTAGTTCCGGGTATCGAGAAAGAAAGTAAGACTATGATCGAATTTCAGTATAAAATATAACTAAGCAGTCTAAACAGAACATAACCGAAAATATTGAGTTTTTAGATGAACTCATGAACATAACACCCTAACAACGTACAGTACGACCAAAAACTCATGATACGACAAATAATACATCTTCCTTGGAAAATCCAACATAAATCAAACGGAAATAACTCATTTAGACGGAGAATCAAGAGTACCTGCGGGAGTTCGTAAACCCCGGTGGTTTCTGGATTCACCAAAAGGTGGTGAAGAAAGTGTAGTTTCAGCTCTGTAAGACTTGCCATTACCATTACTACTACTGCCGTTCAATCTGGTTCTGGAAGTGGCGTCGTTCACGTTACTTGTCGCGAGATTCGGCATAAAATGCATTCGAAGTGTTAAAAGACACTCCAACACTATTTTCATAGATCCCTGTAAAATAGCACCAGCAGTTCAACAAGACGATCATCATCATCATTTCAGAGTTTAGAGTTTGGTTCACTTTGGTCTCTCACTCTTGTCCTTATCTTAGATAGTCCTTAAACTCCGAAACTATCTATTTAATTTAAAGTCAAACGGACCCTTAAAAAATTAACAAAATCAAGTATGTCGGAAAATTCTAACATTGACCAGGTCTGTGGAATAATTTTCCAGTTATATTTACCTTTTCCAAGTCTTCCACCTTAAACCTTGGCAAGCCAATCTGATCCATTGCTGATAAAAATCTTTGGACATTCTCGGTGCGTGACTGTGTAGCAATAGCAGAATTTCCGTGCTGCAACTAAAAGTTCAAACTATGTTCAACTCGAAACATTGGTTGTAAATTAGCTTAAGTTGAGCTACCTGAGGCACTGATCCAGATTTTAGTTTGTTCATAACTCTGCATAGGACGACTCCATCGACCAAGAACAAACGTAATTCTTCATCTGATGCATTTATTGGAAAATTCAAATCTGGAAGGACGGAGTTTATCCATTCCACCAAACTTGCCCGCTGCTTAGCTATAGAAATAGAAGTTCCAGAGGAAATTAGCATGGGAGTAAAATATGCCAGGTTCAAATTTTTTACAGCAAAAACGTTAAACTGTAAATGCCAGAGCAGTTTCCCTCATCCCAGAGCAATTTAACACAACCTTCTAACAATAAAACATGAATACCACATTGAATTGCGAATGGCATAACAGAAACTGCTCTGGCATTATCATAAACTTTTTCGTTGGGATTCTCACCATTGTTGCTTGAACTTGGTTCGAAAACATCACCATTACTTGAAACAGATGCACTGTTTGATCTAGAATACACAAGTTGATCCATACTGATTTTGTATTACGAAATCAATCGATTTGGAGTTCTACTGGCTTCCATGTTGTAGAACATAATCAAGTTTTATTAACATCAAGGTACCTAAAGCAATGAAGAAAACCAAGCATGAGTTATTTAATAGGGTACCCTATTTTATATAACACATATCAAGAATCTAAGTTAAAATCATGGAAATGAAAGGAATGTAACCATAACAACTACTACGATCATGACTTAAAGAAAATGTCGTTATTTATTGACAGTGTCAAACCTGGATTTTGGAAGGGGTAACCAAAAGGCCAAAAGCTCATTTGTTTCATCTATCAAGGAAATCAAACTAATGTGGTGTTTTCATATCAACATGACTGTTTAATTTTGTAGCAGCAAAGTATGTGTGTTTGTTTGATCTATTATTAGATATAAACAGTCTATTTTTTTGGTTGGTCGGTTTTGTTCGATGTCTCCTTCAAGTCCAACGAGAGGTAGAAAAACTATCAACTGTAGAATATTTCTTTGATCAACCTTTTGCAACTTCCATTAGTGGCTCTTTTTCGTCTCTCACAAGTACGTAGTAGGTCTCTTATAATAATCAGCATAAAAGGACATGCATGTCACAGTTCAACAAATGCTAGTGCAAATTTCAAAATACAACTGAAAATTCACTTCATGTTAATCAATTATTTGTGACAACAACCGAATGCAAGGAAAACCAGAGGCATAGAGTCTCGTCATAAAACAAATTAATTAGGTGATACAATCAACGGTAAGAACATTGAAAATGAAGAAAGAATGAAGAACATGTACCATTTCTACCAATCAAGGCACCAGGCTATAAGGCCATGCACATTTCACTCAACAAAAAAAATCCTCTCTTTTTCATTCAAAAATTCACAAATGAGAGAACAGTGCAGGTCAAGAATTTAAGTACATTCAACTTCGTGAAAGAAGCAAAATCGTAAGAGCAACAATGAATAATGACTTGGTACAGAAAAATGCTAACATTATTATCAATTCAAACCTGGACTTGGCAGAGGATACGAAAAGACAAATAAGTTGTACAAGTTCATGCGTTCATTGAATCTAAGATAGAACTGAAACTGCCATAATCTTTTGACATTTCTGTACCATCTCTTTTCTTAGGATTGAAGTATGTGATATGTCAGTGTGTGTTTGTGTGTGTATTTCTCTAGTTTCAGACTCGAGTTAAAAATAGTATGTATATTGTTTTTTGTTGGTTGGTGTTCCGTGTCTCATTCGAGTCCCATTGGAGGTTGAAATCATGTCAACTTGGGAGGTTTCCTTCAAATCAGGTGGATGAAGATACTGATCCTTTTCTTTTAAAGTTATTTTCAATATGTCTTATGATCGAGTAACTGGAATAATCGAATATGTTCAATTGACAAAAATGCAGGTACAGTCTTTTATTGTGGCTTCCGCACACATATAATTAAGTCCTTTCGCTACAAAAAAATGGGTTTAAAATGACAACTTTAAGATGACAATAGGGTTATTTATCACAAGAAATTGATCTCTTGTGATAATAATACATTTGTCACATCAAATTAAGTTGCAATGATAATATATGAATTTTATCAAATGAAAGTTATTTAAAATGATAAAACAGAAATTTTATCATCTAAAAATTAAGTGTTTAGATGATAAAAGAAAATTATTTGTCAAATTAAAGCAATTTTCAAAATGAAAATTCTCACAAACTTTAGGTGACAATGGTAGATCGTCAATTAAAGTATAAATTGGGGTTGTTTTGAAATTAATAAAACTTACAGAAAAAACTCGGCGGCAATTGTGCAATTAGTTAAACATTTTGGTCCTATGTGAAATTTTCCCTTATATATCATCATTCTTCTCTACCAAAAAGGGAAATTACTGAGGCAGATGAATTTCCTTTACATGAGCAAAAAATCGATCTAACTTAGAAAAAAAAATCTCGATCATCTCGATTATCTTCGGATTCATGGCGTTGAAGACATCTCGATCGAGATTCATGGAGCTCTCGCGCATTATCATCTACTGAAATCCCGCACACCTGGTAAGTATTTGTCACATCTTAGGTTAGGGGTTTTCATGTTGGGATTTGGGGATTCGACTAGGGATTTGGGGATTTAGTCGGCTAGGGATTTGGGGATTTGGTCGGCTAGGGATTCAGGTATTTCTGTAGTTGCAGAATTTAAAGTATATATGATTTTTGCAGAATCTATGTTATGTTTGTTCTCTGCCACATTTTTTTGCCCACTACCTGTTTGATAGTATGTTTATTAAGATTCTGGAAGCGTTTTATACGGGATTATGAATCGGATCGTTGTGTATGCTTTGTATGCTGTTATACAAGTACAGTTGAGCATGTTAGTGCAGTTTTTGTGTGGTCTCTGGTGTTAATTGAAGTTCTGAAAATGATGTATGCTAAATTGTGTTTGAATATAGCTACTTATATGATACAGGCGATCTCGTGTGGCAGTCTGTATACAATTTTTATTCAAAATTAATACATATTATGTTTATTCTTTGGTTCAGATTTCCCCTCTCAATCAGCTGAAGACTGTTCTGTCCTGGCTTTCCTTTTTGAATCAACTGAAGCCTATGTTGTGTAAAAAGGTTTGACGCACTAAAACTCTCTTAAAATTTATTATTCGTGGTTTGAAGTACAGTGTAAATTGAGTTGGCATTTTGTTAGAAAAATGAGGTTCTCTAAGCTAGTTTGAGCTTAATGAGTTTGTCTATTCAGTTCGTCTTTAACCAAATAACTTTTGTTTGTCTCACATTGCAATAAGCATTTGGTCTGTGTTCTTTCATTCTAAGCACCATTTCTCTTAATTTCCAGATCTGCACGTTGCTATGTGTCTGGTTTATATTGGGTGTTATTGGTTAGGATGATAATTTAAAACATTCCTAAATCCTAATCCTATAATTTGGATTAGTGGCATTCGTTCATACTTCATGCTATTTGAGTGCTTTTCAGTTATTACTGACTCGATATGTGTTATGAATAAATTGATTGAAGAAGGCTGCTTAGTGAATGAAATAGCTCATGTTACCTCGTTGACTTGTGCAGTTGTGCGTACAGTATTTACACATAAATATACTTATAATGCATGCATGTGGATGGAGGGATTATATAGTGACTGTAGTAGGAGTATACTACTAGTCTTCACCTACTACTATATACTGTATAGTTGGTCGAAGTTTTATTGATTTTTTGAAAGAAAGTTATGTTTGTCTTTCAATGATCCGTAAATTAAAGGCCTGAATATGTTGAATAAAAAAAAGACATGAATCTGTCTGATATAGTAACATTTTTCATAAAGTTATTGGAATCTCAAACATGCTGCAGTGATTTGCCTACTTAGTACAGAATAGTCACCCCCCTCCCCCCAAAATCGACTAGACCGGTAAACTCTCTTATGTTTATAACATGGCTAGTTCGAGAGTTTGGTGTCCTGTACGGGTGAGGGTGGATTGTTTGGTTTACTATTGTTAAGGTTCTTTGAATTCTTGTAAAATGTGTTTATCTTTTTAATAAATTGTTTTTTGCCGTTAAAAAATACAAAAGCATTCATGTTTCAAGTAAAAGTAAAACTGCAAATATGAACGTGTCAAAAAGGATAAACTATCGCGGCTGAAACAGGTGTTGAAGCGTTATGGTCCTAGTTGAGGGAAAGATGTCGTAGGTTCTGCTATTGGCTTAGCTATTCATTGTGTCTTGTTATGGTTTTATGTTTTTTTTTCTTACCGGTTGTGTTACACTAGTATATAGTAATTGTTATTGTTATTTTTAATGGTTCTGTATCATCAAATCTTTTGTCTTATAATTGATCAAAACCCATGACTTTGCTTAGTTACTTGTTTCTGGTTTGTGCTCTTCTTCTTGTAGTAGATTTTTATTGTGATTTCTAGTGTCTATGTTGCTGCCATGTTTCTGATTCTATGGTATTATTTTCCTTCTTATTGTGTTTGATATGGATTTTCGTGTTTTCAGTACAGTGTACACTGAGTTGGATTTTCATGTTTTCAAATGTGGTTGTGTTTTGTTCTTGTAGGAATTTCGTCGAACAGTTGTGTGTATGACATTTGGTTAGAAAAATAGGGATCATATGTTGGTTCTCGGTGAATAATGATTATTCATTGTTGTTACTTCTCTCGATTCATCATGCTGGAGCTTTTTTCAGGTAATGCAACTTCGACCTTTTGAAAGGTTGGAAAGCTTGCCTGTTGAAAGGTTTGATGGCAGAGTTTGTTTATGGAGTTTAGCTCCTAGGTTGTTAGTAGAGTAGTACAGCGTAGCCTTTTAGTACCTAGAGTTGAGTCACCTGTTTATGACCTAATATTTGTTTAGCCTTGTTGCTTCGGCCTTTTCTGTTATTTACTTGAACTTTGCTGATTTCTATAAACCCTTCCATGAGATATTTACTTTGATTTTCACAGGAGATTTTAAGAGGTATATTCATTTGAGGGAACCTGCATCTGATTCAACGTGGAATATTGATAGTGGACCTTACGTTGGACATACTGCAAATGTGGACAATATACAGGTAGAACATTCTGTTTCATTAACTTGAACTAGACCATGAAAGGTGTTATTACCTCAACTTCAATGCTTTTCAGGGATATACAGGTAGAACATTCTGTTTCATTAACTGGAACTAGATCATGAAAGGTGTGTAAGACAATACCTTGCTTGAAATGAGTTAGATTTTTTAGGTCATTCATTTGGGTGACAGGTTTTATTCTTGCCATTCTTGCTTCCTGAAGTTGTTCAGAGAGTTGGAACTGATATCAACCATAACAACCGAATTTTCGAACTCATTTCTGTGTATTCTGACTTTATTACCCATGATTGAGTGATTTGTTGAAGCATTGTGTATATGTGTGTGTTGTTATTGCCATGCATTGCTGCCTGCTGCCTCAGTTTGTGTTGTATTGATGTTATTTGGGCTGGCAACCTTTGCACTTGATTTTCCGTTTTGTACATTAGAGCATCTCTTTTGCAGTTATTTATTATTGTGTGCTTTTGCTTCACAGTTTCCTGCAGTTGCACATGAAGTTGTGCAGTATGAAGTTTGGCAATATATCCATATAGTTCTTTCAGGTAAAATCGAATATGTTGTTTTTCGCGTAGAATCATTCAAGAAGCCCTGGGGGG